>WUQG02044414.1:0-29354 GCA_011317285.2 Androctonus mauritanicus
GTTTTTTACGCCCTTTTCCAACCAGGGCTATTACTAAGGGGCGGGGTCAGTTCCAACCACGTGCTGCACCATACTCATGAAAAGGGCGGGGATCGCCGGCCGGTCCCAGAACGCAGGAAAAAATTTTCACGAAATGCCAGACCCGAGATGCGAACGCAGGTTCTTCTGCGTAGCACTCCAACTATTACCACTCAACCGTCCGGCCGCCTTTTTAAATAGGTTATAACACAGCTAATAAATCTTTTAACAAGCTTGTCCTTTATAAACGTCTTTTAAGGAGGGATTATTTTGATTTTCTCAATTATGTCCGGCTATCCTAAAAAATCCGAGTTCCCATTAATAATTTTTTTCTATTTTTGGCGAGAAAAGTTTTCCACAAAACGATGTAAGCCTAGTAGGACAAACCTTACTTTATATCATCGATCTGAAAGATCACTGTTGTTTGTACACTGTTGTTTGTACGTAGATGTCCGACAACCAATCGAAACAGAAATTAGTGCGATTGTCTTTCAATTAAAACGAAATAGTATATTAGGCCTACAGTATATGACATAGCCTCGATGTGACATTTTCTACTATCTGCGTAACATAGTGGTCTCGTTTTCATTTTAGTTAAGAGTGTCGCGGGCCATAAAAATCACTTTCAGGGCCGAATGCGACCCGCGGGCCGCCAGTTTGATATCCCTGCATTATAGTATTTCTTTCATTATATAGAATAGCAAGATCAATCAGAATGAGCAATAGACACCATTCTGTTAATGAATATATTTCCATAATAATTCATTTTAAAAACATTAATTATTGATGCTTTTTTCCTACTGCATGTAATTGCTTTATTTTAGTCTAATTCATAAAAAAGTTAGGCCTATTTATGATCCGCTAATAATTTAGACAAATCAGAATAGAAGATACAGAAATTAATGGTTGATTTCTAATTTTAATAGATTAAATTAAATTGTTATTCAGTCAGTCATTAATTTTTAAATTTTTTTATTTTTCATTGTCTAAATTGTCAATCAATTATGTTTCTTCTCTTATATAGGATTAAACTAAAGTCACAATATGAAACAGAAACAAAAACGTCATTGGTTTAATTACTTAAAAAATTATAAAATAAAATATTTACTAATAAAATGCTATTAACACTAAGACATTATATATATATATATATATACACGAATATATATTTTAATTTAGCATTTAGTTATGTAAATTTTCATTAATTTAAATTACATTATATTGCGAATTATATGAATTAGTATTATGATATTAATAACGTTAAATATCATTATTAGAGTTCATTATATTCTGGTATGTTAGCTAACATTTCATGCATTAAATTTTAATAATAATATTTTTTTTCAGAATTAATTTTTAAGGATAAAGATTGTAAAGAATACCCTATTTTTCTTTTAAAATATTTATAAATCTGGAATAAAGAATGTTGATAACTAAATGGTTTTCATGACGATTATTAATGCCATCTGTAGGATTCGTTATATAAATTGAATCTTAAATATCACACTATCTTAAATGAACTAGAAATATTCAATTTAAGCCTGGTATTATAATGTTCTGATAAAGTTCCTGATAGTTAACTTCGAATTAGCATAAAGTTAACTGAAGTTTCCTTAACTTGAACTAAACTAGTTAAGGAAATTTGAAGTTTGGTTTACGTTTTACAATTACTTTTTATCTGTTAGTTATCTAGTATACCGTCGACAAATAGCAGTAATTTTCAAATCTTATGATGTGATAGATAATATGCTATCTTTTTTATCTGAGGCATAATTCATATTAGTATATTTATAATGACGATAAAATATAAACGAACATCAATCAAGTTTCGGAGGAATAACTTTGTTCAGTATGAAAAGAATGACGTCACGAAACTTCGTAGCCCTACATCTCGAAAAGGCATCGATTCAAGCTGCTATCCATTGGTGAACTTTGGCCTATTAGTTGCTCTCCTTCGAGTGATTCACGTTTCATCTTGGTTTAACTTATGTAAAATTGTATCTTCATACCAGCCATCTTCTGATATAGAAAAATTACTATTTTAGAATGAATTATATTTTTTCACTTAATTTTAAAAATTTATACTTAATTAATCATTATAAATACTTTATTTCGTATACAATATAGCATTATATTGGACATAATTAAGTTTATGTTTTATACGAGAATAATGTAGTGATTAACTATTATAAAAATATCTTAAGATCAAATTTGTTGTTCAAATTGGTAAGAACAGAGGATTTCTGTTTCAGGTATCCTAACAAATGCAAATGGTATATTTGCATTGTGAACATTTTTTATTATTAACTTGCATCTTTCATCGATTCTGCTGGGTGATTGAAATATATAATAATCACAACGAGATGATTATGCTTAAGCATTAGTTATTATATGGGCGTATCAAGCATTTGTGATATACAATGCTAGCAGAGACTCTGCATTTACACCTTCAAAGTTTCTACCTTATAGTTAAGCATTAAAAAATCGTAATTTGATTTTTAAATTAATAAAAATAAAACAAATATAAACTACCAAAGTTTTATTTTGCGTGTTTTGTTTAAGTCTTTCAAATACGACATGTTACTTGACCAGCAATTAATTTATCTGTTGATTTTAATGCCGCTAACTACTAGTTAATGTTTATCTGTCGATTGCAAAAAGATGACTGGTAGATAAGGTAAAGGAAACTTTAACATAGAATCATATAACCGGGACTTAGAGTAGAAACGATCAAATAAAATATTCTATCGATAAAAATTCATTTTATTCTTAATTCAGAAGTTAATCTATACAATATTGAAAAAATACTTCACTTTAAAAATTTTTCATATTAAAATATTGATGATCTCATGTGATTCCCAATTTATGCAAATTTTTGATAATGAATTCTTTATCTTATTCTCTAATTGTATTCTTCACCAAAGATTATAAATCTATAATATCTGTTGAATATTGATTAAAAAACTGATCAAAAGAAAGAAAATGGGATTTATACTATCAGATTTATATTTCTTTTGAAGAGAAAATATCTAGCCATTCCGTAAACAAGAAGAAAGTTTTATGGATTCAAATCCTTTCAGAAATTTTTCTAAAATAAAAAGTATCTTATGGTATATTTTTAAAACTTATTCATATTTCGTTATTGTTTAAATTTAGTTATTTATCGCGTCTAGTACATGATCCAAAACTTTTTTAACAAATTTATTCTATCAGTATTTTTAATAAAGCTACAACATAGTCAATAAAAAAAAAGGATAAGAGCAACTCGATCTGTTGAATCTCTCTGTTAACAAACGAAATCAGTTCTGCTTGCACTGTCAACGAAACAGATCTTTGTTATCATGATAAATTTAATAGTGATTAGATCGATTGGTGCAATGTAAACAGTTTTGAAATTCAATTCAAACATCAAAGAAAGAATGAAAACGAAAAATA
Source organism: Androctonus mauritanicus (assembly GCA_011317285.2). NCBI lineage: Eukaryota > Metazoa > Arthropoda > Arachnida > Scorpiones > Buthidae > Androctonus > Androctonus mauritanicus. Next base: position 3,454 of record WUQG02044414.1, read on the forward strand.
TAAAAAAAAGAAGTTTATCAAGGAGCCTGATATTTTATCAGTAAAGCGTTTAAGTATTTTGCAAATCAAATTCTGTCGATCAACTAAAAAAAAGAAGACTTGGTTGCAGAAATATAAAAATTGCATCAATCACTAATGCAAATTAGTGTGCTAAGTTTTGATGTATTATTTTTCGAAACACTAGCATAAGTTAACCGGAAACGATTGTATCAACTAGAAAACAGTTTTTAATAAACATGAAGTTTCGCTTTTTTTTTTTCTTTTTCTAAATTTGATGAACTCTATTCTATGTGATTTTCATCTTTTACAAAATAGGATGTACATTTTAAATGAGGCTAGTGTAGTATATTTATTGCTAAATCACATAGAAACTATATGCAAACCATCAAAGATTAGAACAAAAGTACTTTATTACAAATTTATGATAGTAAACTTTTGATTTATTTACGTATATGATCCTCAAATTAGATTTTATTTCTTTAATATTCATTTTATTTGTGATAAAATTTTACAAAAATATATAAGCCTAATTATATTATCGAGGAGAATTTAATTTAATTTTATTTACTAAACGATCTGATGGAGAAAACAAATCTTAAATATCATTCATTATAACTTCAATAGATATTTAGCAGATGTTCAACAATTTTATTTTTTTATACAGTAAAAAGCTCTTCATTCGTGAACTAAAGAATTGAATTGAATATTTAAATGAATGAAACAAAACAATAGCTAAGATAATCTAAGAATAAAGATTTTGAATCTTTAAAAAGATATCAAAAACGAAAAACAGTTTATACAGTACTATATATATATATATAAGATAAAAATATTAATGTATCGAAGATAGAATAGTGCAGAAGTTTATGCAGAAGTTCCTTATATATTCTTTATATTAAACTTAAAAGTATCATATTTATTTCAGGTTATTTTCGACTGTTATTTTTATTTTTTGATAAACTGAACAGAAATAATTAATTTATAGGAGTAACTTCATAATGCTTAAGTGTATTCGTATACAGTACGATAAATGTGTTTTACTCAATAATCTTTCTCATTAGCAAACTTTTTTCATTAAGTTCTTTGACAATTATGAGATATTTTTTTATGCTAATAAATATACATCGTTCTATAAATATCCATTTAAGTTTAAATTATATCAGACTTATATCAATTTATAAATATATGTTAGAAGCATTAATTAAGTATTATAAAGCACATTTTGCTAGCTACTCGTTTTTTATATATCATTATTATAAGGGACATTTTCAAATTTATTATTATAGGATATGATCCAAATCAAATTTAATTAGTATTGAAAATATTCGTGCATTGTTTATGATAACATATACAGTAGACGATCATTTATCCAAAATGATCAGGAGGGAGCTGTTTCGGATAAACTATATTTTTGGATAACTTATTAGATATCTTAAACCTTTCATCAGAAAAACAAACTGAAAAAGATATTTTGGTTAGTTATCGTACGAAATAAACAATGTTAATATATGCATATATAATAATGTTAATTATATATGTAACACATAAATATATGATTGAAAATTCTTTCATTCAATGCAAGTTTAATTTTAATTAAAGGACCAAAGCTTTTCGTCATCTTTGAACCCCGAATCAGCCAAAAACATCCTCATATATCGATCTTTAGTTGTTCGTTGTTCATTGTATCGGATAAACGATCTTCTATTGCATTCTATACCCAAAATTTCATTATATTTAAACAACAAATAGTACAACTGTTATTATTTATTGTTGTTTATTTAAATACCAGTAAAATATTTAAACAAACTGATTGGTGATAATATATAATTTTCTAATATAATCTGATATCAATATCTAACATTTTATTCTCAATGCTATAACACGTTTGATAATATTTCATATGTATGGAGTTGTTTTGTTAAATAATTTCATGTATATATATGAGATTATATTATTAAAATAAATAAAATTATTGATTTGCAAAGAATTTCCATTAATCAGCAACAAAACTCATTAAGATTTGTTTGACTATTCATTACATCTCTGATAAACTATTAGAAATGCAAATATTATGTTGAGTTCATCAATATTTACTCTAATAAATGAAACTTTAAATGTAGAATAAATAAGTTTAATTTTTTCGAAATTAAAGATTTAAATTAGAAATAAAAATTCTACGCTTACATAATCTTACAGCCTAGTAATTAGAATAATTTCGAAAACATAGTCTATAGTAATTACGGTCTAGGTATCAATTATCTGCTTCAGTTGTTCAATAATAATTACAGCTTTCTAAAATTACTAGCAAAAGTAGAAATGAGTAGATTAACGTTACAGAAGAGTTAATAGTAATAATTATAAAAATATATAAAATTCCTATTAACTAAGTGTATATAATCTTACGTATAGGTACTTTTTATACGTAATAATTAATACATTAAGTATTAAATTGCTAGATTATTGCAAAATAATTATTATACAAACTTCAGACTATTAAAAAAGCAAAATATCTAAATTTTAGAACATTTTTTGAATAATTTTTATAAATATTTAAGAAGTACAGCAATGTGAATTTGAAACGTATGATTGCAAGTAAACTGCAAATAATTCATTAATGAAAACAACATTTTGTCGTGTTAAAAACAAAATTTCACATTTTTAGAGAAAAAGATCAAGTATTAGTTAAAGTATTAATTAGTCTGATTAAATTTTTACGAAAAGTTCTATTCTCTAGATAAAATTTTTTCGTCTGTCTTATCGAAAAGATAAATGAGTTAACTTATTTGCTCTCGCATCCATCTCTCTTAAAGAATAACAATTCCTTTAAGCTTGATGAATGATAGTAGAATAATTTAATATTAGGCCTATCCAATTAACCAAATTTTGCTATTTTCAATTTTGTTTAAATATTACTTTATAATTTTTTCATTACATAAATATTTAATTACGAAAACAGAAACGATACAGAGCAAATTAGTTTACGATTTTGAATAAACGTTTTGGTAGTCTTTTCCAGTTCATTAAGCAAAAAGAAAAATTATATTCTTTCCAGTTGTAAGTGAAAATATTAACTTTCTTCTTATGAATTTAAAGAGATCATTTTAATTTTGATACATTGTAATTTTGATAATTTTGGCACGAATAAAAAATTCTTAGTCAATACTTGGCTGGTGATTTCAATGAATGCATGAAAGAGAAGAAATTTGAATAATTTTTTATACTAAAATTTCAACAAAATTTAATTTATTCTCAGAAACTGTTAAAGTATTAAATGGAATTATTTTATATTAAAAAAAAAAAAAATCAAGGTCCAGACTAATTTTTGGTTTCAATAATTCGTTTTCTTAACTCAAAACTGTATTTTAACTTACAACAGTTCCTCACATTCTCCATTTTAAGTTGCTTAGTATTTTTCTCGACTAAGATGTTAATAATGTTCATTGTTGCGTAAAATTAAATATCTTTCTGTTATAGTGAAAACTTAAAATGCAGTTACTTTAATAAGAAAAAGAAAAAAAAATTCAAGCAATTTATTTATTTATTATTTTTTTGAAGCATTTAGAATATAAGATAGAAAGATTGCATATTTTCTCTAAGTAAAATAAAACAAAGTAATTATCATCAATCTTTGCGAAATCCAATAATCTGCTTTTAGAAGCAAACTGGATTCATTCACTTGTCGAAATAGTATTAAGAAATTGATTGATCTCGATTACTTAGTAATGTTAATATGTCTTTCATTCTACACCTTATTTACACTACAGAATAGCATTTCCATCATTAATTACTCTAGAAGATGACAAAGAATAGAATTACAAATTCTCTTCCTAATAACATAAACAAGCTGGTAACTCATTTATTTATATTAGTGCAAAATTCATATTATAATATATTTTTAGGTCATCTCTCGATGATTTATCATTAGAGAAATTCTATAATGTTCTGAAAATAGGAAGAAAATATTAATTTGAACATAAAATTTTCGAAGTTATTTCAGTAAGCTATGTGTAGGGAAAAAAACATAATTTTTACTTTATAAATTTGAGTATTATTTCAAATAATTGATGATATTTTTGCATTAAATATCCGTTATTTAGCTTAATAATTTTTGGATAAAATTTTCATTTTGTGCATTTTTTTTTTTCAAGTTTCATAATACTGCCTCTTTGTGTCCTTACGGGTGGCAAGAGTCTTTCATCTTAAAAAAATATATTAAAATAATATTATTGTAAAGATAAATAAATTCCGCACGAAAGTGGCTACTTGAACTTTATTTTTTGCAAGTAATAAAAATTCTAACATTATCGATTAATGTCAAATAAATATATAAGAACGATAGTTTATACTTAATTTTTTTTATTCTTTATAGTAACTATATTCTTATAACATAAAGGAAGCAAAGATATTGTCCTAATAGTCGAAGTGCTATCAAAAGATATTTCTTAATAAAAGATTAATTATGTTAAGAATATCATTTCAGTAAGGAAATCAGTTTTATGTTATCAAGAGCTTTAAATTTATTAATAAATCATATCCAAACTTAGAAACTGGAAAAGTAAATAATCTTCAAATCGAATACTTAATATAACAAAATGCGAATTAAAAAGAAAATTTACTGGAATGAAAAATAAATCTTCATTCTCTATCTTTCCACGTGATATAAATATGTCAAGTCGACTTGATTCGAGGAGATACAAAAAAAATCTGATAGATAAAAATGAGATAAACGTTAAAGGAGAATTTTATCTGAAAGATTCGAAATTACTGTTTACTTTGTACTTATAAAAGACATTAATTAAAAAATTTATCAAATCTAGTACAGTATAGATTATTAAACATTTACCTGTCAGAATGAAGTATTGTACTGAACTAGTTAACAGAAAATTAACTGAATTTTACGTAGATTATTTTATTTCGTAACCTAAAATAATTATTTGTTTCAAAATAGTACATTTTTTGCGTCGTTAAAATGTGTGAAATGTATAACATATTTTTTTATTGAATGAAACTCGATATAAGTATTAGTTTCAATAAAAAAAATATTTTTATTCAGTAATTTAGAATAGAAATAGACTATTTATAACAATAGGATGTTTTGTATATTATCCATTTCTCTAAAATTCATTAACGTGCTTTCCAACAATATGAATGCCATATATCAAGATTTCTAAAAAAAAAAAAAAAGTTCTATTTAGAATGGTTTCTAAGAATAAATATATTTTAGTAGCTTTCAACTATTGTCCGACTGCATTACATTTTAGCATTAGAAAAATATTTCCTCTTGTTATTCTAGTTTCCAGATAAACAATTAGATTCATTTCAAATTCTTAATGATTTTCGTTTCGATTCAAAAGGTTATTGGATCGTTAACTACATATTTTCATGTTACGAATCGTACGTAATAATTATTTACATTAAAAGAATGAAATATTGATTGATGATTAAAACTATAAATTTTTATACAATTTTTAATTATATTCAAATTTACTGTTTATACTAAAGAAAGAATTATCAGTCTCTGATTCATTTCTATCAATTTTATATAGCGGTCTTAAAATTAGCTGTCATTGCTGACAACTTGTTTCTTTACCACGAGATTTAATGGTGATCAACACAAAAAAGTCGAATTTTTTCCTGTTTTACTTTGTTTTTTTACTTCAGTCTCAAACACCAAGTTATTAAGCAGATTAAATCTTTACATGTTTTTTTTAAAAAACATCTTTAATTATTAAGATTTTTTTTTCTAGAACTTTGTGCAATCTCATCTAACTCTTTATCTTTACCGTATTTTTGTATTTTAAACAAATATTTATTTTACTTCATTTCTAAACCTCAGAAATAACAGTATTAAATATACGAAGACGATGTTTCTTTTATTCTGTTTCATTTTTTTAATTAGAATTTTATTCACTTTAGAATAGTTACTTAAAAACTTCTTTCTTTCTTTTTAAGAATTACTATAAAAATAATTAAGTTAATCCGTTTTATGCCAACATTGACATAAATTATTTCTTGAAAATGCAATTAATGTGGACTTTAAAATGTAACATAATTTTCTGAAGTTACTTATTTATATAATGTGGATTCTAATGATCATGCAATAAAAAAATTTTCTTTATTTTATAGAAAGTAAACAATTTTGCAGTCTTGATAAAACTTAGAATTAAATGGATACTTTCCATTAAGAAATTTATTATTTCACTTTATTTAAAATTAGATATGAAAATTTATATGATGAAATTTTATAGGAAAAAAATTATAAGATTTCAATAAAATAAATACAGATTTAATAATATTAAAGAAATATTGGAAACAGTTGTTATAGTTTAACAATTTTCGGAAGTAGATTTAATTTTGAGCCTATTGAAGTACTGTACAGTACCTTTATAAAATTTATATAACATTTTTGATAAAATTTTAAAATAAAATGCCTCTTTCTCAATCAAAAGTTAGAAAATAAAATTTTGTATCGTTTAAATTACTACTTTAAAAAAATAAATTTATTATGGAAGGTTTAATTTTATTTTCCTGCGTGCTTTATATTTGAACATGGGCATATTGTTGAACTTTTCGCTTGTATTTTTCTTCAAGGAAAATAAAAATTGTAAATAGCAAAAACGAATATTGAAGACTGACATCCAAAATTACTAAGAAATAAATTCTTAATTTACCTGAGTTAAATTAAATTTTTGATTGAAATTAAAAGGAAATTTTGTCTCTAATGTTTGAAAATACCTATAAATAACTAAATTTTAATATGGATTGAAAGCAATCTGTATAGTGATTGTAATCCAAAAAAATAGAGTAAGAAAGATTTTCACTTGTAAAATTTTAATTTTTCCTACAGATATTTTTCTAATCACTAATACTGACTAAACAGAAAACTACCGAAAACCTCAAAGAACAAATATGCGAAGTAGCACTATTTCCAATTGCGAATTTTTTTATCGTAAAATTCAGAAAACTATTTTTGTAAACAAAATGTAAAATTCCTTCAGAAAGAAATTTCCTTCTACAGTTAAGTTTCTCTCTTTCATTATTGTTATGTTAAATATTTCGAATATAATGACCATTCAATGTGAAATAATTTTATGATCTGTACATGTATGATTTGAAAATGGAGAAATAATGTTTTAATGTTTTTATTGAAACAATTGTTATATATCGACTGACAAAGATCACATAAAATACAAATAAAAAAATTCTTGTAAAAGTACTGAATTGAACTAGTTAACAGAAAATTGATTGAATTCATTTTTGTAAATGAATTCAGTCAATTTCCAGAAAATGCCAATTTTTATTAGCCCATAATAGCTTTCTTATTATAAACAATATCAAGGATAAAAGACCAGTTACCAATAAAAGAAACAAATCTGCAAAAAATTAGAACAGTAGAGTGAATATTATTTAAAAAATTAGGTTACTAAGAAAAGACTATCTGAAGAATATTTTTATTTGTTTTCGGGACTATTAAAAAGATAAGTCTTCCCAGAGGAATTAGTGCAACGAATTATATGTAGAAAGTACTTTCATGTTATTTGCAGAAAGGGGAATTCTGAGAAGAATATCAAAACTATTTCTGGAATTAACCGGAAGGCCTCAGTATCAGAATGAAACAAACTAATTGTATAAGCTATCTTATTTTTTCTATATTTATACATTATAGTACAGTTACACTTTATTGTGAAGCTTTAAAATCTTATGCAATTACCGAATTCCGATCAAAATTTGTTTTCTGTTTCCCATCATAAGCCAAAGTCTCAAACAAAGTTATTTTCTCATAATTGTTAAGCCATATTTCTAAAACTTGATTGATAAATAAGTTTTATTTGATAACTAAACTATGAAGTTTTATAATTGGCTTTGTTACAATTGATTCATATGTAGGAGTAATTGCAACACTGTCTGCTGCTGAAAATATTTTACAATTTGCCAAACAGTGTGTTTTTATTTTGAAATATATACTATGTGCAATTATAAAACAACAAACTTATTAAAAATACAATTTTTGTTATTTTCTATCTACAAGTTATTAAACTATCATAGAAATGTAAACAAAAATAAAAATAATAACAATAACTGTCTCTCAGTTTCTCTATTAAGTTTATTTTTATTCTACGAAAAATAAAATATTTTTTGATATTATTTACGCTAATAAAAATTATTTAAATTAGAATATTCCGCTCAATATCTTCATATTTTCATGCAAAAAATTCAGAAACTTTAATGTCATTTAAGTAGCCTAATTTCAAATTTGAAAACTTTGCAAACTTATATTGAATAGTTAGACATTAAAATCAAAGTCAACTTAATCAAATTTTGCTAATCAATTTAAATAATTCGTTAATTAAATTTAAGATTTGGAACTTATGCTAAGTGTCAAAGTTTTCCCTTCTTTGAAGATTGATATCTTGCACGAAAATTAAAAAACTATTGATAAAAGTTAAAATAACTTTTAACGAATTTTTGCAAGTTAATAATAAATCACTTAATTATTATAGTCATTTATTGAACAAATTAGTCATGTTTATGAATTAAAAATATTATATATATAAACATAAACGGTATCGTATTTAAAATAACAGTAAAATCAAATGTTTTCTCAGATACTTTAACAATGAAGCATAAAATAAAATTTATATTTGGAAATTCAAATAAATACATTAATAAAACAAATACTAGCAAGTATTTTATAATTAAATACATTATAATTTCTTAAACAATATTAGATAATAATATACTGTAGATTATATCAAAAAAATGTCATTTAAACAATAAATCTGTTCAAAAAAACATCAAATACATAAAAAATGATCCAAATATATTAAAGAGAAATTATAATTATTTCTATAATTTAGAAGACGTTGCTTGATTGCTGTTAGTCATTTTAGTAAATCTCAAATCAACTATTTGCTTCAAAAATTATAGCAAATATTCTAATTTCTGAATACAGTAGAGCGTCGATTATTCGAACTAATTGGGACCAAGGGTAGTTCGGATGAATGATTTTTCACGATAATCGATCTGATAGAAAAATAAGAAAAACAAGTACATACGTATGTTTTATTGTTTATATAAGTTATTCTGCCTCATTTGTTTAATTAACATCCTAACCTAACATAACTATTTTGAAAATTAATCACTTAATTTCTTTTGAACTAGTTTTTGCCCTCTTTTAATGTCGGACACTGTGGATTTTCCGATATTGAAAGCTTTTGCAAGAGATGTTATGGTTTCGCCTTTTTCTAATCGATTTATGTTAACTTTGGTTTCAATAGATAAAACATTTCGATTCCTTTTCTCTATAGTGAACATGTTTATTAGTTGCAGGGTAACTATGCAAATTACACAACAGGTCTCCGCAAAATACTCGATACAAACTACTGTATTATCCGACCAACTTAGTTGTGTGGATCAGACTGCATATGTTCTAGATAGATCGCTGGACTGTGTGAAAAAAGGAAAGTGTAGTACTGTAGTATGGGAGAGCATCGGTTTTAAAAAAGATTTTTAGGTTATGTTTAAATTCATTTCAGAATATTTTTAAAGATTGGCAACTCTTACAATTTATTCACAAATAATTGAGAATTCCCTGGAGTTCCCTCTCTCCCGCATATGCTACACCTCTTTTACATTCTCTCGCTGTAAGTAAGGTAATTCCAAATAGTGACGTTTTACTACACAACTAAATTGATCGGACAATAAATTATAAAAACAATACAGTCAACGCGCATAACAGAAGCTTAGAATCTCCCACCCTACACGTTGTAGGGTAGGAGTATTAGCGGAGACTTGTTGCGTATCACAATTGAAAATTACGTTCGGATAAGCGACGCTCTACTGTACTATATTTGTCTTATATCTAATTCATAAAAATATAGTTTTAGAAATGAAAAATTTATCAGAGAAAGGACTTCTAGCGATAATATATTAACATATGTCATTAAATATGCTCCTTTTTTAAATTCTAAGGGAATGTTACAGGATCTTGCATCAATTAACGCAAACATTTCGATAATTAATAAAAACTATAAAAGCTGTTTTTTGGAATTTTTCGAAAATTCGAAAAAAAAGTTTTAATAGTGAAGAAATCTTTCACAAATTATTAAAATCATTTCATTTAATTGAAAAATAAATCTGATAAATAAGATAAAGTTATCGGCTCTGCTATTGTATTAATTACAAAATGAAAATATATCTCTCATCTCTTGACAATAGAACTAAGATTATAAATGTAAGCATCCAAATAAATACAAGATCATGGCATGTTTTTTGCATAAATTTTCTAGAACGAATATAGAAATTATCGAAAACAATATCATTGTTCATTGAGGATATGATGGCATCTATATCTCAAATAACAATATGCATATTTTTCATTATATTAATGTTTTGTGTACGTTTTATTGTTTTTTGAAAAGTTTTCTGTAATTCCTCAAACCTTTTTACGATTTTTTGACATCTAAGTCTTATTTTTTGCAATGTTTGTACGCATTGAGAAATATTTTTCGAATTTATGAAAATTTCTCTATCATTTGAAATATGTTATTCAACTCCGTGAAATGTCTGTGAAAATTTTAAAAAGTTTATTTTAAAATTTGCTAAATCATTTTTTGATTATTAACATGTTTGTATTATTTGATGCAAAATCCTATAAATTAAACAAGAAATATCTACTATATATTCTAAATTTCATTGAAATCAGTTGATGAGATTCGCACTGCAGTAATCTCCTATTATGGCACTAACAGGAGAAAATTTTTAGAAAGTTTCAATAAGATAATAAACATATATGTTCTATATTTTCTAAAAAATGATTGAAAGAATCAACTTGTATTGGTGTTTATGAAGAAGAATTCTTATACCCCGTTTATTTTGATTCTGATGTGATAAAATTTCAATTGTCCTTAAGTAAAAAAATCTATATTCTAAATTTCATTGAAATCAGTTGATTTTAATGATATTTGGAATATACAAACAGATCTGAAGAAGAGGAAGATGGAAGAACTACGGCGCATTTTTGGAATTTTTGTTATTTTTAAAGTTCTTTTACAATTGGATTTAATGTTTAAAATTGGTATTCTATGCATAAAGAATATTACTTTTAAATTTTAAATAATAGATAATTAATATTTAAACTATAATAAAAGTTACAATAAATTACTACAAGAATCACTATAGCAGGAATTAAGAGATGCTTGGCTTTTAAATTCTCTGTGATTCTTAATAATAATAATTTGATATGATTAAGCTATAATTTACATCATATTTTCCATTCTCGTACAAAAATTTTTGTTTGATTTGATTAAGTATGATATTTGATCTTGTTTAAAAATATTTTCTTGTCCTTTCCAAAAATGTTTTTACTTTCCAAGATATTTAATATTGAACACCTCAACATTAAAATTACTGAAAACTTTTTAACATAAAAATTTGAATAATAAAATACTAAATATTTAAGCAAGAGATTATCATCATCATCAGTAAGTATGACATCAATAAAAAAGCAAATATAACTTTTCATTTTCACAATTTTGCATTTAAAAATAAAATAAATTTCATAACCAAAATATTATGAAATTTATTTAAATTATTACATTCGAAATTCAAATTCTGTTCAATAAATAAATCAATAAAAATCTCATTCAGTTTGAATTCTAACAATTTTTTCCTTCAAGTTTTCTTATGCTAATGAACCATTGTTATCTTATAGTAAATATATGCTTGATTAGAATTACTTTAGATTATTATTATGCTTTTTAATAGATGAATTCTTAAAATTATCACGATAACTGTTTCAGAGAAAACGTTATTCGATTTTTTTTAGCTTTAAAAAAAAAAGGGGGTCTTAATCGATTATTCTAATTTATCGATTCTATTATAGATATATACGTGTTTCGCATATTAAATAGACAAACTTTTATGAAATTTATTGATTTTTAGTTAAATTTTGAACACGTAGAAAGAATAATGTCGAAGAGTATTGAGAGCACGAAATAAAAAAATAAAAACAACCATATTTATTTTATAATTTACATATTTGTTTTCTTATATCATTTATTAATTAGTTAAAGTAATTTAATCACATTAATATTAACATTCAGTAATACAATATTGAACTTAATCTTTTAAACTATTTGAAAAATTACACATTCACAATTATTTTATTTATTTTTCAAGTTTGGGTTCAAACTTTTTATGCATTTTTCTCAATAAATATTTATTAAAGTATAATTTTTCGTTCTTTAATCCGATTTTTCTAAATTATAATATAGTAAATTTTAGAACTCAAAAAATATATATTTAAATTTAAATTTAAAAAAAAAATTAAATTAAAATATAATCTATACGAATTAATTCAAAAATTTATATATAAATCCGATTTGTAGGAACTTTGAAACTAAAAATTTATTAAAAATTTCTAAGCAAAACTTTAATTATCTCTAAAAAATTTTGCCATTACATGAATGTTTTTTTTTACATATCACGTCTTCACTTATCTATTTATCATGAACTGAAGTTTGAAATAACAGATATGCGATAGAATTATTCATTATCCTAGTGAAGGAAATTCCATTAAGATGGAGAAAACTAGAAAATTGAACACATCTCATTTATTAAAATAAATAAAGACAAAAAAAAACATGTCTTATAAGAAGAACTGCATAATTTCGAACAGAATTTGGACTCTAAATTTCAATTTTTTCTTCAATCGTATTATAGCTGGGATAGACTAATGATCGATATGGTTAATATTTACACATAACAATTAGTAAAATTTATGTCATTTTAATATTAATTCGGCTCTTCTGTAATGCCAGATGAGCAACACAATTATATCTGCAATTATTACAAAAATTAATCTTGATATATCGAATAAAAATTGTGTGTGTAGCTCCTTTTGTGATTATCGGTTTGAATTATTAATATTTTAAATTATAACTATTATATCTTATTCTTAAATAGATTTTCAATTTTATTATTGAATATATTGAAATTAAGAATAAAAATGTCAGAAAATATTATATCAATAAGAAATATTTTAAATAAATTTATAAAATTCTGTATATGGTTTTACAGAACCGTAAATTTTGATAAGATATTACCGGTACTGTATATCTTCCCCTTTAACCATCCATTATTGAATTATATTACGATCATCTTTCATGATTATTAATCTTGTACGCAACTTTCTATTTATTTATTGCTGGTTTCATGTAAATTCTTAATAAAACCATAATATAAACTCTTAATGTTTGAAATTTCTATGTAATAATCACATCCATTCTTTGCTCTTTTAGCATATACCTCACCCTTTAACAAAGACTTTGTTATCATTATCACTTTCTTCTCCAGTTTTAATAGCGGTGATGAAATATTAGATGAAAATGAAGTTCATGAAATTTCAAAACTTTCTGCTAGTCTCGAGTAGATAAAGGAATAGACTGCCATAAAACTTAATTTCAACAAAATTAATGATGTTTTAATAGTATCTATAACTGATTAATAAAATTAAAATTAATTTTTTATTCTAAGAATAAATATTTTTATAAAAAATGTACAGTTAAATAATTTTATAAATAAATTTATTTTTAATGTAGAAAAAAGTCGATTCTTTTAGTATTGTCAAATGAAAGTGTAGATAAAAAATAAATTAAATGATAAAAATTTAATTATTGTAATATTACTAAAACAACGAAGATTTTATTATAGAATTAATTTTATTTCCTTTACTTTTTCTTATTTCTTTTATTATAAGAGAAATATCTGTGGAAAGGCACTAAGCCGCAATCTTTAAAAATGAAGAAAATTGATCTTAAAACATTTTTGGAATTTAATAAATTAAATAAAAGAAAAATAAATTTAATAAATTTTTGTTCCATCGCTTTAATAACAGCGATTTATTGATAGTTTATTAAATTCATATATTTAGGTTCAAATATAATTCTTCACTAAAAGAATATCTTAATGCACTTTTCTTGCTATTTTTTCGATTATTCATTACCTTATAATTCTAATTTAAAAGAATGTTTTATCTGTTGTTTTTTTTTTAATAGAATACATATCTGCTAAAATATCTTTTATGTATGTAAATTCTCCAATACTGTCAAATATTAAATTAATTTATTGCTAAATAACATGGATAACTCCTATCTTTTAATTAAAAGCAATGATTTATGTTGAAATTATATTTTTCAACATAAATGATCTGATTATATTTAATGCGTGAATTAATGTGAAGCACTGAAAGGAAAAAACGGATACGGAATGTAGGACAATGAATATTATTCTCCAGATTTTCTTTTCTTCGAAAGGAGCAACCTTTCTCTGGGATATGTTAGGTTCTATGAGATCTGAGAAGCGAAATAATCATGAAGAAATATGTATTTAAGCAAAAAAGACCTTTATAAACCTTCTATTTTTAAGCTAGGAATTCTGAGTAGCGTTTTTCAACAGTATCTTTTTTTTCATAATTCTTTTTATTTTTTTCTTAAAAATTTGCTTGAATAAACAGAAAAAGAGCCTTTTAGTTAATAATAAACTTATTTGTATTAAAAAGCTGCAAGGATTTTTTTTTCTACTAAGAAAATATTGTAAAGAAAAGGATCCAGGAAATTCCTTTTCAAAAAAAGATTTGATCACAGTAAGTGTTAGTCGTGCGTGTGAATTCAACAGCAATGGATGCGTGTCATTTAATAAACTCATAAGAAACTCTGTAATACAATGGAAAATATCAATAAGATTAAAACTACTGCACAATCTACCAAAGAAATTAAGAACTTCGTTTATTTCATACCAAACTGAATTTTTCGAGTCTTTCTGGAAATAATTTATTAAATTAAAGTCCCGTAAGTATTCCTGTTGTTGAATTAATTCGATGAACTCTCTTTTACTTAACTGTAATTTTGTTGCTCGGCGTCATCGATTTTCGCTCTTCTCATTGGTTGTACGCTTGCAAACGTCTTGGAAAGCAAAAAAAAAAAAAATCTTTGACTTCAGATCCAGTTACATTCTGGATATCAGAGAAGAAATTCCAAATTTTCGGGGAAAAAAACCAACTTTATAGAAAGCACTGCTGCAGCATCAACACTTCTATAAGCTGCATAATGTGGCCAAGATTTATAAATAGAAGCCGCTTTTCAAAACTTTTTATAAAATGATGGGAAAATGGATATTCTAATCATTTCAAAAACTGCAAAAAAACGCACTTGTAAAATCTTTTATAAAAAAGAAAGCTTTTTTAAGAATAAAACTGTTTTATTTAACGTTATGCTAGAATGTCTGTGAGATTTTCTATCTCCAGAAAAAGTCTTTTTTTTACGATAAACCAGTGCATTTTTAGCTTTTCAGATATACTTAACAACAGTATTTAGTATTAGATGTATTTTTTACATCTCATTTAAATAACAAATCTAAAAATGATTTAATTTTCAGTTTAATATGGCACAATTTAATTAATGATATTAAAATTAACTCTCAAGTTTACTTTTCGTGCTTTTAATAATATTTTGATACCAGACTTTTCCTATATTTATTACTTTAAGTGAATTTGAACTTTATTAATTTAATTCATTTTGAATTTCTCTAAAGCCGCTTCTTTTTAGAAAATACTTAAAATATCTTAAAAATCAATATCTGAAAAATTAAATATTTACTTAATTTATTAAAGATATATTTAATTAATTAAGCTACATTTTAATTTTGATACACTTAGGGTCGTATAAAGTGAATGACTGATTACACGTACTATTTTAGATAATTAAATATAAATACGAATAGATTGTTCTTGAAAAGATTTGAATGCCAAAAATTTTTAATTTGTTAAGTAAAACAGAATATATATATATATAAAATATTTTCGGAAACCCTTCATTATACATATTATTTATTTAATATAATAATTTGTTTGTATATAATCACAGTAAGTTCATAAAAAGAAATCGTGAATGATACAACCTTAGATAAAATTTTTATAGAAAAAACATCGCATTTTTTATTATAATAATAAGTTGAAATAATGTTGGATTAAAATATTATTTCTAATTTATAAAAACATTATAATAAATACTGAATTTTAGATCTATAAATGCCCGATCAAAGGAATCAGATGATTGGAGATTCAGATTCTACTACTCAATTTTTTTGTAAACTAAAAAATACTCAAAATTATCACTAATAAATTTAAGTTTATTAATATGAATAAAATTAACAAGTTTTATTTTATAGTTCATTTAGTTTAATCTTTTGATAAATAAATAGAAATAATTAAGAAAGTTTGCAGACAAATATTTAGGTTAATTTGTATTGATCATTTGCTATGTCTACATAAGAATTTTAGTAAGAATATTTGAAAAATAATAATTTAACTTTACTTATAATATGGTATGTGAAAATATTCAGCAATGCCAACAAATGAAATTTAAAAAAAAATATATTCGATTCTATAATTAAATTTGCATCAGTAAATCTGGATGAAAATATTCTGAACTGTTTCTTTAGAATTTAAAATCGAATACCATACAGGATAATTAGTAAAGAGTTAGAATAATAATTTATTAAATCCATCTGTCAAAATCAGAAAGAAAGTTTTTCTTAATATTTCCTAAAGATTTTCTAACGTAACAATAAGTTGTTTTTGATCATCAGATTTGTCTGTCTTTATAAATTGTCGCAAAAAATTTTTTCTGAGAAATACAATTTTTTCCTTCTAACTCTGTTAAAACAAACTAACTCTAAAATTTGATATATTCTTGAGAGAGGTCATCTCATTCAGACAAGTCTAGAAACAAAACAACGAAATTATTACGAATATTTTGCATCAACGATGAAGTACAAATAAAAAATTATTGAATCCGTCGATTATGAACATTCAAAATACTTTGTATTCAGTTAAGTTGATACATAAAATATTAAATTTAATTAATTTATCTCGAAAAATGTAGTATTTCTATGATCTTAATTTTCTATTAAATTATATGAATTAAATAATGCTGTAGTTTATACATTATTTTAATTACTTTTTTAAATATTTATTTAAGCTTTTATTTTTATTTATATTTCTACATTTTTAATGAAATTCATTTATGAATAAATATTCTTACTATTATTATACCACTATTAAAAAATTATTAAATATTTTATATTTAATAATAATCGAAAACAATCGAAATATTCTCTCAAAATGCTATTTAAAACATTCTCAAATATTAGGAATCTGATATATGATCATTTAGAGATATTCTGACAATTGAGTGATTCTGACACTTTTAAGAAATTGAATTCTAGAAACAAACTATACTTTTACTTAGGCAAGCGTAAATCACATGCTAATGGCTAAATAGGCACAATGGAAGCGTGCTATGGTTCCATCTTGAAGAAGCCAGGATCAATTCCTTTGACCTATACTTCAAAATTTTTTCAGGAGAAGACAGGGCTCGGTTCATGAATCCCATTCTTCAAGTGATGGCTGGCAACACTAGATGTATGAGTGACCTATAATGGGAATTGGAATACCCAATTGCTTAATATTTGCAAGGTGTAAAGGACGTAAGGCCGTACAAAAAAAAAAAAATACTACCAATTAATCCAAGTCTTTGTGAACACATATGGGCAAATAAGAATTCTAATACTGTATTCGAAGTGAGTCGTGCAATTTCCAAGACAATAATTTTTATTATAACATCCTGGAAGGAAGTAATTTTTGTCGGTTTCTAGTATAATCTATTATGATAACAAGCTTTGTTTTCGAGAAGTTGACTAAGATTTATAAATGCACTAATGTTTCAAAAGTGATGAGTATTTACCTCTTAGGCCTATACAAATTGTGCAATTTGGTGAGATTTCGATTCTGTTTATAGAATACATCGAATTATTCTCGATTTCTTTCCAATATATTTGAATAAAATTCTATAAATACTTGTTTTGTTTTATAATTATCAAAAAATGTCCTAAAGAAAAGCTTCGTAATCATACGTTTTCTTCATTAACGAGGACAATCAAAAAAACGCGGCTACTGCAATAAAAGAAGTAAACGAAAAAAGATGGCTCTTTTAATTTTGAAAATAGTATTTTGTGTTCCTCAAAATATGTTTTCCCATTGTAAATGATAATACATCGAATAGAAAAATAAGAAAAGGTACCATGTTTACTGTTTCAGCGGATGAACAGTTAGTTCACCTCTTCATTGATTTCTGCAGGATTTGGATTCCCGTCATAAATGCGAAATTAAATAGTGTTTACATTTTCCAGCAGATATAAAGGTTGGTCCACAAATATAACGTGAAAAAAGGAATAGCAGATTACGAATGTGTTTGCTCTCTTCTAAAAAGAAACTCAACGCTTTAACATTAGAAAAATCCAAGGCTTGTCATAAAATAAAATTCAAGGCTCCAAAGTTTATCTGCATCTATCGAGATCTCCCAAAGTTTGAGGAATATCAATACTTTTTATTAATTTTGTTTTCTTAATATTTAGTCTTGTTCTTTAGAATTACATATTTTATTTTTTATTTAAAATGTATATGTGTGAATAGAGAGTGGTTTCAAATTTCAAAAACTAAAAATAAATCGATAATAATTAAGATATCAAAACGTTTCTTTAAATGACATTATGTACACCTCTAGACTATTAGTTTTTAAAGAAAAACGATTTATATTTTGAGGACTTTTTATAATATGATATTTATACCATGCAAAAAGATAATTCCAAATAAAACTGCTAATACAATATTTACACAAAAATTATTATAGGGCGAATATTCATGACATATAGAAAGATAATTCTTATGAACCAATAGTGAAAAATACGCTCACAAAATGCCATATTTTTCTATTAGTTTTTTCAAATGACATATTTATAATAATTTATACTACTGAAACGATTTAAATTATTCATAAAAAATAATTATTATAAAATATTTACAATAATTATTTTTTATGAATTAAATATTTAAAAACCATTAAATATGGCATAAATTGCATAAAATTAATAAGGTAAATTTTTTATTTAAAAAATTATTATTATTAATTAGAATTTTAAAATATAATTAGAGTAAATTAAAATAATTAATCATATACTATTATTATTATAAACATTACTCGTTTATAATTCTATAAAGTAGCAGATGTTAGTTAAACATGTTTAAAGGTTAAAACTTAATCTTTAATTTTATCTCTCTACATTCGGTATTTTAATTCCATACCATGATTTTAGAGATAATTGATGATAACAGATCCCACAGTTTTATTCCGAATAAATAAATTTTGAGTAAAATTTTTTAAAGTAAAATAATTATGATTTGGAAAATACTAAAGAATAAAAATTAGATATTTCTGATGAGTATATTAATAATTTAAATATTGGGCACTTTGTGAGTAATTTTATACTACATGATTACATCAGACATTTTGCTTGAATGCTACCAAATCGCCTAATGTCTGAGAAATGCATAATTAAGTTCACATTATTGCATATCTTCTATACTCTAACAGAATTGCCATTTAAAGAACCTAATTAAAGAGTTTTTATATACAAATTACGATTGAATTTTCATTTGTGGTGATAATTAAAGCAGCTGATGCACAAATAAACGAGAAACACTAGACTAAATACTATTTATTGCATCGAAACTTAAACCGTTTCAAGCATAAATTAAAAAATCTAATGAATGTTTAAGAATGAAATACTGTAATAATGAAGTACTTTCATACTATTTGTTTCTAATAAAAATCTGCTTCAGAAATTGGATTACAGTGAAAAATGTTCGATTAAAAGTTTATAAGTAACTGTGTTTACATCATAATTGCATAAAGTACTTAAAATATAACATTCATTCATTAAATAATTAAAAATTCATTTTGTCTATTGTATAATAAATATGAAATATATCCATCAAAACTGTTAAGAATAACCTTTCATTTTCTTTAATGTTACAATAAATTAAGAAAACTATACAAGAAATGAACCTAATAGAATACTTCAGAAGAATAAGCATGTCTGATTTGTTAAAAGGAAGTTTACTTGGTAAGATTTTCTTATTTTTAATACATAATGATAATACAGGAAGTTGGATGTCATCTAAGATGAAACTTCTAACTTCCTTCATTATCATTACATAACAAAAATTGAAAAATGATTCACTGATGAAATATTCAAAAAGTATTTCAGCAGTGAATCAATCGTCTGAAAGCAAGAAAGTTATTAGTATAATACTAAATATAAAATTAGACGGTTTTGTAGAACAGTTTAGTAATATTTTTATTGAAGATCTGAATCAGGAATTTAATGCAAAATTGACTGCAAAAAATAATTATCTGGAAAAAAAATTTAGCAAAATTTTATGTTTTTGCTATTATAAGAATTTTCCAAATAAGAAATACATATATATATTTAATTAAAAGAATAATCCAAGTTTTATTCTCCTATACTCTATAAATTGTATAGAAGATGAACGGATAACATGTGAAACAGGAAGTGTAAAGAATGAACAACATATTTTTTCTTTCTCTATTAGAAGAAACTATAACATAAAAATTATTGCGTAACTATAAATCTCATATATAATGGAAAAGTTTCTCATACTTCCTTGTTCTGGATTTTCTTTTGGTACCTTTCAATAATAACAATGCAATAAATAAGATATCTTGTTTTTATCTTGTTTGACATACAGATTCGTTTCTGAAACCATATTTATTTTTGCAAAAATATAACCCATATCAGCAATAACTAAGCACTATCTGATTATTCTACAGAATTTCTTTGACTGAATTTAGAATTTTTCGGAAATTTAATGCAAATATATGCATATATTCTCCACTTCGAATAGAATGACTTTTGACATTACTACTTTGCATGAATATCTACGATTACGCTTTCTGGAAGAATAAATTTCTCGTTTTGATAACATAAATAATCAAAATGTGAAATATAGATAATAAGACCTCTTAATATTTTAATTATTCTTATTTTATTGTAATTATTATCCAGAATAAATAAAATTAATAAAAAGTATAAAAAT
Source organism: Androctonus mauritanicus (assembly GCA_011317285.2). Lineage (NCBI taxonomy): Eukaryota > Metazoa > Arthropoda > Arachnida > Scorpiones > Buthidae > Androctonus > Androctonus mauritanicus. The sequence goes on from WUQG02044414.1 coordinate 24,470, forward strand.
CCTGAAAATTTTTGTGTGAGAAAGTGATAGCCTATATGGTTAATAGTATTATCATCATATAATTACAGCATATTCCTTTCCATGCCTTTTGAAGTAAAAATCTTTGATATTTCTAACTAAAAAATATTTTACAAGTTTAAATTAACATTTATATGAAAAACAGTTATGCAATTTAGTTATTAAAAAGCATAAAAGATACTAATAATCCCATGCACATAATACTTATTTTTTTTAGAGTATAAAACGAATTTGTTGAAATTTTAACTTATTTTATCGTTGAAACTTCACATTAAAATTAGTAAATATATATATTTTTTAGCCGCAATCATTCATCATTCAAAAATATTATTGTTTTGAATCTTTTTGAAAACGGTATTTCGAATAAATTTTTTCTTATCTTCAGTTTATAAATCATGGAGAACTGTATTAATGTTTTATTATTCCAAGGACATTCAGCCATCAATCCATCAGACCTCATAAAACTGTTAAATGTATTCTACTCATATTTTATCGAGATTTCAATGTTTTTTTAAACTAAAAGATTTCACAACAACTTATATTTAAATTTGGCAATACAAATATGAATAATGTTGAAAACATAACAGAAAAACACTAAAAATTTTAATCTCGAAAATTTTTTAGTTTTATTTAATTCAATTGAAAATACAAAAAAAAAATATTTTATATATAGGCATGCATGTATCTGCTCAAAACATATTTTAAACAATATAGAATATTTTGAAATTTTAAAATGCACAGAATCTTTCTAACATTGAAACATAATAAGACAATAAATCACGAGTTTTGAATTTGTTTTTGAATAAAATTTTACATCTTGATGCAAAGCATACCAGCAAAATCGGATATTATGCATCATCGTTATTGCTACACGCTAACACAGATGCTCACTTTAATATAAGTGGCATTTAAACCGTTACAATAAAGTAACTTCTTTCTTTAATATAAATTAATATTTTGAACATGATATGTTAACGAAAACATTAAATAAGAGCCCTTAACTGAGAATATATTATCAAAACTGCCATTATATTAAAACATCTGGTACATAATTTTGCAGCAAGTTTATGTTAAATCTGTAAGTTTAAAACATTTTTATTAAGAAAATTATGTTTTAATTATAATTAGGTTTTAATAAAATATGAAATTGAATGGTAGCTTTATATATATGTGTGTTATACAAGACTCGGTAAACATAAACAATCATAAGCAATATACATATATTGTGCTAACACTGTGCATAAAGATACACAGTTTCTGCTCTTGAAGTCTGTTGCAAAATTTGCTGATAGCTGTTATTATCTAATAACATTTTGCAAAGGATATACTCATTTTTCTTCATATTGGTTTAATCTTTATGTTAGCACATGAATTTTTTAAATTTTCTAATAATTCTACTTTCGTGACAAAATAAATAATAAAATATAGCATTACTACTTTGTTTTGCACAACTAATTATTAATCTACTATTTGTGACATTCAAATCGTCTATCTCTATACTACTATGATTTTTTTAAACAACTTTTGGAAAGAATTGAAAATTTTTCAAATTTTTCACTCACCTTCTGAATGAAATATTTAAACAAAATTGCCAGATCGATTTTAAAATATAGGCCTATATTTGCTATATCACATTTATAGTAGAAATCGTTCAACACACTACATAATTAAATAAAATTATTCCAATAAAGAAAACATTAATAAAATTCGATTCAATTAATTTAATCATTAACCAAGCTCGAATAACATTTATTAAAATTTTTGTTTTTTATATAAGAAATTGTTCTAACGGATCAAGAAAAGATAAATATACTTAAACGTATTTTATCCGTACATCTAAGACTGAAAGGATAAGTTTTTCATAGAAATGATCAAATAACGAAAAGTATTTCCTAAGAAGCATTGCCCAAGCGAAAATGTCATCCAAGTTTTGAAATTCTAAAGAACGGGAAAAGTGAACTTTGTCTCCATTCATGGAAAGAACTGAAAAAACAATAAATAATCCATATTGTCCAACTACTATTCTATATTTAGTTTTAACATAAGAGCTTACGATTTATTGCTTTTTTTTTCCTCCTTTTTATGAATGAAAGATTAAATAAATAAATTCTTTCTTCCATTCTTGGAAAGTATTCAAAATGCGGAATGGTATTGTGTTTTTTTATTTATTTATTTTTATTCTTGACAATTCTTGGATAATCGTTTTTTCATGATCGATTATTTCTATTAAATAAATAATCCTTATTGTTTTCACGCTCGATTACAAACACACGAAAATTTATACACCTTTTTCTTCGCTCCATTAGAAACAGATAAAAGGAAAGGAACTTAGTAAAAATAAGAAAGTTACTCTGACATGTCAATCCAATAAAGAATATTTGAAGGGTCGATTATTCTTTTAAAGTCTCAATATCCTGTTATCGTTTTTTAAAAAATCATATTTTATACTTTAGATTTCTAAAATAATTCTCAAATTTATTCCAGGTTTTGGCTTTAAATAATAATGTTAAAACTTTTGCAAAAATAACTTCCCAAGAATCTTCTATGGCTATCTTGACAGGATATATATATATATATGATATATATATAACCAATATCAATCTCGAATACCTTCGAAAATTTAAGTCATTTAAGATATCATACAATAAATTAAATTAAATTTATTCGCTTTTCAATAAAAATAATTTCTTTCAATGTGGTCATTTTTATTTAAATGCATCATTGAAATTATCTACTCATGGTATAAGATTAACCGATAACAAAATCGATAAAATGTTTATCGATTAATCGTGTATAATTTTAACGAAATTAGATTTTGCATTTCAAAATTGATCAGTTTTTATGAGAAAAATATCAAACTACATTTTATCCATAATTAAATAATTAATTGTTTTATTTTACTAAACGTAATTTTCGTTATTATTTACTTATATTTGTTTTCAGATAATCATATCACGCAAATTTCTTTAATATTAGATTTTATTTGTAACTATATTCTATCAAATAACGCACATATTAAAAACAATAATTATTGAATCAAACAATAGCAAAAAGAAAGTTAAGCAATAATTAACACAAAAATAATTAAAATGAGTAAAGCTTTCACTACAGGAACACATTCATTTTTGGAAGAGTCGTGAACTCTGACGAATTCCAGCGAGAGATATGTCTAAAGAATTTGGTTATCATCTCTTCGATAGCTAGGTAATTATAGCTTATCATTGTTTTATCATTATGCGTTCTAAAGAATATTAATGAAACAGGAACAACGAGCCTTCATTAAGATTCAGATGGAACGATTAATGATAAAGAATAGAAAAATCCATATTATAATCAGCAAAACATCAAATATAGCTCTATTATAAAGAGGGTTCTAATTAAGGAAGAGATTCTTTCCTGTAGAAAGGAAGGCTTTTAATCAAAGCAAAAATCTGTAATTTATTGGCGTTTATTGATTAGAAAATTACTGTTATAGTAGTTTTTGTAAATATTAAATAGCCTATTTGTTGGGATTTTATTTAGCCAAATACACTAAAAAATATTCTATCAAATATTTGTATATTTGATAGAATATTGTATATAGATCAACCACACAAACTGCAATTTAAGAATTGCAATACATGATCTTTGATCTCTATGGTTACATATATGGCCTTCAAAAACTTCCTTGAAAATCGATATTTTTCGGGAAATATATTAAAATTTCAGTAAGACTAATTAATTAAAAGCCTAATATGTAAGTCGAAATTATGTTTAACTTTGCATGTATTAAAAATAAATTATATTAAAATTCTTCTGAACAAAATTATAGTCATTTAATATTTGTTTGTAATGCTATAGTTACTTCAAGTCTTTTTCATGACTACTTAAATGATAGAAAATTATCAAAAATTTAATCTTAATACAATTATTAAAATATGATAACGATTCAAGAATGAAATAAAAAATATTATTACGATATAATAAAATAATTATTTTATTAATTAGCATAACAGTCAAATTTAATAACCGAAATATTGTTAAACGAAAATACAAAAACTTTATTGGCAATTCTAGAAGAGTCATTAATAACAAAACCATCTTTTATATTCAGAAAAAAGTATGTATTACTTTCTGAATATCAAAAAATCTAAATAATAAATTTAAAATAATATTAAAATATTAAATTATGTTTTATGTTGTTGAAATCATAACAGTACTTACTGTTTGTAGTCTTTGCAATTTTAAATTAAATAATTATAAAAAGTATGCTATCTGATTAGAAAATAAATTATACTAGTGGAAATACATAAAAAATTTAAAGTTAAAAAACAATAACAATAGAATTCCATTTACTAATAAGAAAAATTTCACTTTAGTAGAAAAACACAATGTTCCTGCGACAATTATAAGAAATTTATACAACTTTTATTTTTATAAAATTCCGATTTTGTCTGGAAGGCGATCAACTTTCCGGAAAATAAAAAGAAAAATAAAAGGAATTACGCATAGCATTCCAAAATGTAACTGAACTTTCTGGTAGGTCAAAGAATTAACAAAATATTCCAGGAAGAAAACGATCTTTCCGGAATATATAAAGAAAAAAACTATGCAGAATAATCCATAAGACGATCGAAATTTTCCGGAAGATCAAAGTACTGTGTAGAATCTGGAGGAAGAAAGGCGACTGAACATTTATTTATTCTACTACATTCGAAACTAGGATGGCTATATATATCTAAATGTGATTAAAAATTGAATCATTATATAAATTATAATGATTCGTGTTTTAATCATAGTTATATGATTACGAAAGAATTCATGATCAACAAGAATTATCATGTAATATCAAATCTATAACATCATTATCCTATTCCTATGTTACGAT
>WUQG02044415.1:0-10537 GCA_011317285.2 Androctonus mauritanicus
GAGGGATATGTAATATCCGAAAACGTTATACCATATAAAACTTGTATGCTTTGCTACAGTGCTTGTTTGAAGTTTTAAAACAAGAATACAATGATCAATAATTGAATTCATTCTTAAAGCCACTGAAACATTGACACCATAGAAGACTAGTGCTAATTTTGTTCAAGAGATCACAAAGAATTTCACCAATGAAGCAAGATGATGATGATCAAGATATTTCTAGTGATAGCAGTGATATTGCTGTCTTATGCAAAAATATATGTTTATTGTCAGAAAGTGACAATGAATAAAATCTTATGTGCAATTCATATTATTTTGCCTAATTTTTATGTTTATGAATTATTAACATGCTATTTTTCTTTTCAAATTATAATTTACTTTATATAATACATTTTTATATACATGTGCAATCTTTATGAAATAATAAGTGCAAGCATATAAAAATGATAAGATTTTAATATGATTTTATTGTATTAATTTTGTTGATTTTTTTTTAGATTGAATAAATCATGTATTTTTTCCATAGATACAGTATATTTTTTATACAAATTTTTTTATATATATTCTTCAGGAACATACCTATCATCATGTAAAAACAATTGGGTGTATATGTTATCCATAGAAATTGATAAGGATGTTAAAGTCTATTAATTATTAACATAATTTTATTTATTAAAATTTTTTAATAACTTTTTCAATTCTGGGTTCTTACAGATTGTGAACCCTATTGTGGGACATCTATTGCACTCCTATTTACTTAGATATGAACATTTTACATTAATTTTGTAATATATTTCTATTTCATTATTAAATGTATGCAGATGGTTAGAAATTTGTAAAAATATTATAAAATACATTTGATTTTATTAATTATTTGTTTTATATAAAAATTTGTAAAAGTCCAAGTATTAATTCAGTATTAAAAATACTTTCATATATAATTAAATAGAATATTAAACAATAAACATAACGAAAAAGTTACAAATGAAAATATTAAAAATTTTTTAACATAAAAAAATTCCATAAATATTTTTTGATCCTAGAATAAGTCCATTAATTCATATAGATTTTTAAATTTCATTCACACAAATTTGATATGCATGAAAGTTTTGAAAAATAAAATCTTTATGCATGAGTTAAATGCCTGTATCATGGTACTGCCACAACACAGAAAATTAGATAAAATGCTACTTATATAACAAGATTTCATTCTGACACAGAGAATTTTGATAAGTCTTGCATAACACTATTTTATAATTTTTTTAAATGAAACTCTGCTATTATATTAGATATAATTTTTTTTAAATTGCCATTATTTTTTGTAAATCCTGCTGTTAATCTACTAGCCATTATACAAAAAAAAGTTATTGGAAAGTCCCTGTATTTTGTGACTGAAAATCCCCTTTGACTGAAAGGACCACAACATTCAAAAGGAACTTCAAAAATGCTTAGCTCTATATAATGAAATTTAAAAATTTTATACTGTAAAAGCTAACAGCCGAGATTATTGATATTTTATAGAGAATAGATAATATATGAAATTTTAAATGTTGTAGAAAAAAGTTCAGAAGTTGAAGATATTCTGCAAAAGAAAGATTTTTATGTGATTGTATTTAGCAATGATGAAGAGGGAAAAAACTTAAAATGAGCTTATATTATCTAACACATACAAATTATAGTTTGTAAGATATTTATTCAGTTATTACTGTTTTTAATAAAAATTAAGTTTCCAATAATTACAAAAATATATTTTTGTCAACCTTTACAACATAGAACTAATAAAATAAGGGTATTTACTCCTCTATAACAGCTTCACACTAACCGTGATTTTATAGAAACCTAACTGTTATGTCACACGAGGATTAAATGTATATAATTTTATTCTCTGAGATAAGAATAGTATATATATTTTAAGTATGTTTACATTTTGTTCTTGCTTTGATGGTTATTTCATGTAAAAATTTATATTGTATAGAAATGTAGTATTGAAGAGTGCTAACATTGATTTGTAAACTTTAATAATATCTTGATTGTTAACTAAATCACAATATCTATTTCTATGCAATTATTATTTTATTTTAGATTTCTTAAAATAGAAGCCTATGATTTATAATAATAGAACTTATTATATAAAATCTTAGTCCAGTTTGATCTTAAGGATCTTATCTAAATTTTAATGATATCTTAAAAGAAAACATAATAAACAAATTTAAATCTTTAAATCTGTTTATTCTGTACAAAATTTATTACACCTTATTCAGTATAAAGAATTTACTTCATATATATAACTTTATTTTTATACTTTTATATAATTATTTCTATAAATTTTTTGTTATTTAAGCAGAAATAAAGATAAGATTTGTAGCAAAGAAAATACACTAATATAAATTTTCATACTAAAAATTAAAATTTATAATTAGTAGTAAAATTTTCATCTTGATGTATATATCCTTTTGTAAAACTATAAAATATCTTTCTTAAATTTTAGTTCAAGCCAGAAATAGATTAGATGAATGTTCAAAAATAGAAGTCCTTAAAAGTCCCATTGATAAGAAAATATATAATGAAAGGTAATTATTTTTATAAATGTTTAATTATAGTTTTATGTACAACATAAAAATTGATATAAAAAATTTTTATAGAGTGATATTAGTGTCTTCCAAAAGAGTGCCCTTTGTGGTATTTTCATCTCTTCCATATAATAGCAAAAGTTCTTCTAAGTAAGTACAGTTATATAATTATTATATTCAATACGTTTTTTCTTGAATTAATGTGTTGCAGTAAAAATAATAATTTAACAAATAATGAATAGAAATAAAAAATTTGTCTCTCTAAAACATCTGATATTTCTTTTTGAAGAAATTAAGCAAAATGCCATAGGAGTTTATAAATAAAATATTAAAACATTAATACAAGTTATATAATGTTTTTATAATTAATTATTTTAAAGATACTTTGTAATCTAGTAAATCTAATTTGCATGAATTTAACTTATATAAAATATTCTATCAGTAATATTTTTAAATTCATTAATATATAATAATACAATATTGCAAGTATATAAAATTATAATTACTTTATAATTATTGCAATAATTATAAACCAGTAATAATTAATAATAATACAAATAATAATAATGAATTATTGCAATATTGTAATAATAGTTTTAATAATTATAATTATAGTTGTCACTAATTGTCTTTAGTTAATTGTTGATAGTAATATTTTATATATTGTAACAGATATTGTAATATAGCATATACATACATCATATTATAAATATCTATTATATATCTTCTGCCTTACAAATAAGTCAGACACACACACACACACACACGATGTGATTTCACAGAATGATATTGCCATCTGAAGGCCTTATGTTCTGGTAGGAACCACAATATTCAGTCTCTAAATTAGATATTTGTGATTTTTTTTTTATAAATAATCTTTAATCCTTATTGATAGATTTCTCTAATACAAAATATAATTTTTTCTGATTGAAGAAATTTTTCACACAGTTATATAAGATATATATGTTGTGTTTTTATTCAGTTTTTGAATCAGTAGAATAAATTTGGTGGTCAGATATTTCATCATGTTCCATCCCTATATATTATTTAGTATATTTGTTTCTACATTATTATTATTTATTTTGTGGTGATGATTTTCTATAATGAAAAATAGACAAAGTTACCACTCTTCTAGCTTATAAATTTATTTTTATCAAATTCCTTATCAAAATTAGAATAAAAATAGACAATCAATAAGATCGTTTATTTTTACCCTAATTTTTATATTTTTTTATAAAAAACTTATGTGAATAAACTTGAATTTGTTATAACAAAGGATATATAAACATCTCATACAGTATCTCTTTATTATAGTTTAGTATTGGAGCAATTATCTGACATTTTAATATCTGGAGTCTCAGAAATAAGGCTGTTTTTGGAACATAGTAAGATTATTGAATCCTTGCTCCTCTAGATTCAACAGTGCCTGCAATGAGTGCAAATTTTTTGGTAAATCTAGTGTTCATTATCTTTCTGATGTCTGAGTATAGTCCTGGTTTTTCTTGCTATTTATTATATACCTTAGCTAACAGTTAAAACTGTAAATAATAATATTGTACAAATACTCAATGTATAATCTTTCTATTTTATTGTTGTAGTGTGAACAGGAATTCTATACTCTTATTTAGAATTCATTCTAATCAGTTTCATTCTATATTATAATATTAAACCTTCAGAATGCTCATAAATGAAATATACAGTTTCATGTATATTTCATTATTGAATTATACAATTTTGTATTAATATAAAAACTATAATAGATAAGAAATTACAGTAATTGTTACAATATATAGGAACTATGAAGATTTTTTGTTTTTTGTGTTTGGAAATAAGCAAGGCTAAGTGTCATGCAGCTTCAAACACAATGAATACAGAAATAATAATGTTAGAGAAAGCAGCTGATTTGTGGAGTCAGAATCTTTCACATAAATGCAGCAAAATTTTCAAACCTAGTACAGGAAAGAACCATCAACACAGAAAAGTATCAATCAATGATAAAGAAAATTCAAAGCAACAGGAAGTGTCTTTAAAGAGGAGTACTAGTAGACTGTCCATCTTAAATCAAAAAGTGGAAGGTGTGCATCAAGTTTATCTAAGGAGTTTGAAAAAGTTCATCCATATTGCCAATCATGAACTTGGCATACTTTCAACAATGGTTCACAAAATTCTGTATAAGTGCTTCTGCCTCTATGCATATAAAATGCAGTTAGTACAAAGTCTTCAACCCAATGACAAATCATGTCAAACAGCATTTGCTGTAGACATGTTTAATAATGCATTCCTTTTATACAGATCTGTTTCAGCAATGAGTTAACATTCTATATTGCAGGTAAAGTTAATAAGCATAACTGCCAAATCTGGGAAACAGAAAAATCAGTCATTAGGTCAGAAAACATGAGATAGATAGTCCAGAGATTAATGAAAAACAGACTGGTCAAGCTCTTTTTCTTTTCTGACAATACATATCTAGACATGTTACAATTATTAGTAATTCCATAATTCAAGGATATTCCAGACATAATTTTCCACAAAGATAGTGCTCCTCCACATTGATCTTTAGATGTTTGCTGTTGTTTAGTTCAATATTTTTAGGATATTAAATCAGATATGATGAATCCAGTTCTGAAGAAATTACCCCATATATGTCTTCCATTGGGTCTTTATTAAAATAAATTGTCTAAAACACAAAACTGGCATTTCTCATTAAGCTCAAAAAATGTATCATTGCAACCTTCCTCCATATAACTCTTAGCATTATACAGTTTACATATGTTGAACTAGATTATTATATGGACATCCTTCAATCAATGGAAGCATGAAAGTGTTTGATAATGTAGAAGCAAATTTCAAAATTGCTATATATTATAACAATTATTGTAGGTTCTTATCTATTGTAATTCCACTCTTAGTTCCATTATAGTTAGCCTAGCATCTTGATAGTTATAACTGTTTATAAATAAATTTGGCTAATCAATTCAAAAATGCACAATATATATATATATATATATATATATATATAATAACTTACTTTAAAGTTAAAAACATATACAACTTCATGTTGTAAATGAAATATAAAGTTGTATATTTCATTTATGAACATCCTGTATTTTTCATCTACTGTTAAAATATTTTTACCTTACTGTCATTATAATGTAATATTTTTACATTTTTGAATTTTTTTCATTATGAATGATATATTATTACTAAAACATATCTGTTAGAATGAAGCAATTTTAATCTCTAAGCATGCCAATAAATATTGGCTGAAATTAAAATTGAAAAATTTGCATTTTTTTGTAAACTTTAAAAAGTATGAATTAAATTATATATAAATTTTATATATTTTTGAATTAATTAACCAAATTTATTTATTTATTATGTCAGTTATAGCTGTCATGATATTAATTAACTACAATGAAACTAAGAGTGAATGTGATATAATTTGTGATAGCTGTGGCCATTATATGCACTCTTGATACAGTTGATAGCATTATTTATATTTTCCTCTCTTCATTTTTATTTGAAACATTATCAATATAAATTACATGAAATGACATTTCTTTCTTAGGAAATGAAAATTTCTAAATTTTTATATATATGTTGTTTATAAATAGTAACAAAATTATTGTGTTTCTTTTTCAATGTAATTGGCTTCTAATATAAAATAATATTTTATGAATCATTATTGGACATATTATGATAAAAAAATTTTTTTATATAGCTATATAAAACTCCAAATCAAATTCTTATTAAAAGTTTTAATTACAGTTGTCTTTATATATTTAATTCTTTACTTCCTGATGAAAAATTGATATAGAATAAGCCACAAATAGACTTATCAGGAGAAAAACATTATTATTACAGAAAATAAATATTTTTTTCTTTTAAGTGCTGTTTGTGGTTTATTCTATATCTTTATATATTACTAAAGTGACAGTAATTTAAATAAAATTGTTTGTTTTAAATCTTAAAGCTGTAAAATAATATCAATTAATATTGATTTATTAAAAATATATCTTTAGATTTGTTTGAAATATAGATTTACTAAATTACTATACAAATTGTAATTGTTCTATATATGTTGTTTAAAAATTGTTTAATTGTAAACAATTTTTATAGATAAATTATTGATAAAATCTTGTTCTAATATATAAATATATCAGCATAATAAATAAATGGCAAATTAAATTTGTTAAAATAATACAAAATAAAAAATTTTTTATATTGAATGGAACTGAAATTTTTAGACAGCTGACCAGATAATAGTTATCCAAGTTTAATATGCAGGAAATTCAATGTAATTGAATTTCTCAAATATTAAACCCACATATTAAGTTCTTGAATACCAGTTAGTTTTAACATATAAAAATTTCCCATATATCAAGTTCTTGTGCCTTTAATTATTTATTTATTTGTAATTTTTAAATGCTTTAGTAGCTTAAGACAAAATTACTAGCACTTTAGGCAGGAAAGACTTAATTAAAAATTAAGCCTTAGTAGCTTTTGGACATGATACTCTAAATTTTGAAAAGATTCTTATCTAGAAAAATGTCAGATCCAAGCATTCAGAATGTAGTCATAATATTTAAAATAAGTAATAATTAAATTTAATGATAAACAACTCTGCAAGTTCAGAGTCCTGTCTGCCAAGTCTTAAAACTTCTGGAAAATAAATTCTGAAATATTAATTTTAAATTTAGATTAACAATCTAAATTTAAAATTAATACAATAAAAATGCAACCAGGACTTCATAATTGTTAAAAATAACAAATAAGTGTTAGAACTAAATAACAAAAAAATGTTAATGCACTTATAACTAGTAAATTGAATAAATTTAAAAACAAATAAAGTTAAATAATAAAATATAATATATTGAATCCAAAAACAATGTTAAAGAGCTTTATTCAAACGCTAGTAAAGTACAAATAAGTTAGTAATGAAAACTTATTTATCTGATAATTCAAAACAATAATAAATTTATTAATTAAAAATAATAAATAATAACTTATTCTACTACTACTATATACTGTTACAAAAAGCAATTAATCATCAACATAATGAGAGAATTGAAAATCATTAGTAATATACATCATTTTAGACTGTATCTCATTGCCCTAATGACAAAAATTCTTTTTATAGCAACTTTTATAAGTCTTATGCTTGATTCACATATATATATTCATGTGGTAACTTCAATTTCTAGTTTTTCAGATAGAAATAATTTATATTATCCTTTTTTAAAATTTGACAATAATTATTTCCCATCTTAAATTATCAATAAGAAAGCATTCTTTATCTTTATGTCTCAAATCAAATCAGTGAAATTAATTTTAGAACAGATGATGTCTTGTGACAAGTAAGTTTGCTAGGAAGATGGCAGTCAGTTCTATTCTATAATTCACAATTTCTAATTTCCTGAGGCAGAGGATATAAAATGCAAGTTAATCCTTAAACTAAACATTTATACCCAAAATAATAATAATAAAGAAGAAATAAAATTAATTAGGAAAGGTCCAGGTTAAATCTTTACAAAGATAAATAATACCATATTATATATACAAAAATTTTTCATTGATATGTAATTTGAAAAACATCATCTGCAAAATGGTGGTGATGCTTGGTGAATTGCAAAATTAAATATTCTATTTGCAAAATAGCTATAAAATTTAAATATGGGTAGCCCTTGACATCAATCACTTTGACTTAAACTATATTGATATAATCAGTAAATTCTATGCCATGGGTTTGAGTCTCTCACTCAATGACTTGATATGTGGAGAGTCCTTTTTTTGTGTCTAGTTCTTATAGTTTTGTGTTCATTATGTTTATTAAGATAATACATAGTATCTTAGTAAACATTAATAGTGAGAAATCTGTAAATTTTTGGAATTTATGGATTTCTCATAGTAAGTTAAGAACTAGTTGTATTTTATTGCTTTACTCACAATAATTGCATATAAAAAATGAATTAAGCCATAATTACACAATGCCTAGCGGCATCATTCAAATTTGTTTAGCTTAATGATTTTTTTTAGATTCTACTGCCTTGAGGACACCACTCAATGGTATCCTCTAGGCATTAGAATCTAGAAAGCATTAAGCAAAATAAATAACAATGATTTGATATTTCTGCTTTATTCTTTTATAGTATTGAGGTGATACTTTTATCATAGCTCATTATACACATGATAACATGTTAATGCATATTTTTACTGCTTATCCCTTTATCTTGCTCTTTATTTACAGTTCTATTATATTCTAGCATGGGGTGACCAATGCTAATAGAAGGAAAAGCTTAATAAGTTTGATTGAAGAAAAAACTTCAAAGAAGAATAAGCTATATGACTTTGGCTGATAGCATGCGATCTTATTTTGGATAGATAAGTGTGATCAAGATAAAAGCAGAAACTTCCTGAATGCTTTATCTTAAAATACATGTTAAAAAGTTCTTGTTTTTCAATTTGTGTAGTACTTACAAGAATAACTTATTGCATAACTACACAAATTATATTAAAAATTGAATTGAAAAATAAATACATCAAGTCTGAAAAATTTGAAAAAAAATATTTAATTCAGTAATCATGTTTTCAAATATTATAAACTGTTCATTTAGTGTACTAATGAGAAAAAAGATTTCCCATTAAATCTGACTGTCTGTTAACTGGCAAAATTGGAATTTTTAATCTGATATACCTGCATATCTAATAAAATACCTTTACTAAATAATACAATTAAAATATTAAACTTTATGAGCTAATAATAGAGAGAAAAACTACATCATATTTTTAATTTTAGTATTTTGACTTCTTTTTAGCATTGCACCATACTATAATTTATCTTTTTATATGATTTAGAATTTTATCATCAAAAACTATTTGAAATTCTGATGAGAAAGATTTCAAACTTTCCAAGCTAATGACCGTCTTTTATATACTGATATTTAATGAAATAAATGTACAATACATGTAAACTTTATTTTTATTATTGTGTGAATTTTATTGAAATTTGAATTTATTGCTTTGATTAAGTTGCTATGAAATAATTGGCAAGCATATACTTTTTATTAAACTCTAGCAGTGAAAATAATACACTATTAAAACAAAATGTTTATTTTAACCTTTAATTTGGGTGTTGCTAAGAAAGTTTTAAGTTGAAGTACTGTTAAAGTTCTGAAGTAATAATGCTAGAATCAATCGTAAGACCCAAAAGATAATATCAATGATATAAATACATCATTGTATCATCATCTAATATGCAACATCATAATGATTCATAGTGACTCTGAGTTCCATCATCAGTTGTTACATATACATTTGATCAACTATAAAAAACTATAACAAGTATACATAACAATTGATTTCATAAAAATGAAACATCATATATAACATCATTCTAACATAACAATACATAATATCACAAATACATAATAATCTAATAAATATCACAAACTTTATAACAGTTGATATTATTATTTATATACATTTATAAGTAGAGGGAAATTATGGCAAGAATTGCCAAAACAATTCTGAAAAATCTTAAGTGATAAAAATCCTATAGTATTCCATTTTACTCAATCCATAATTATTTATTACATTCCAGTTAATTTGTATTAAATTCAAATAAAAAAAAACTGAAATTTAATATTATATCTATTCTATTTAACAATCTAAATTTATTCTTTGATAAGCAAAATTAATAATATGATAATTAAATATCTTATCTATTCATTATAAGCATTCCTTAACCCATTAAGTATAATGCTGTTTTCATTTAGGCACCCAAAAAAGTTTCTTCTCTCAATTTCATGCTAAAATATTAATATGAAATTTTAAAAACTTATATTATTTTTTATAAATTACAAGTAGTTTTTGGCTTATGACCACCTTGACTTCTTCAATTGGTTTGGCTTATCTAGGGCTAGTTGTTTGCTCCCACAGTGTTCCCTATTGTTTCCCTGAACTATTTG
>WUQG02044426.1:0-10537 GCA_011317285.2 Androctonus mauritanicus
CTCTTATTCATTTTTCTACATAATTTCCTTCCATATTTGCTCACTTGTACCAGTACTGTATGAGCTCTTGAAATCCTGCAATGTAGAATGCTTTCAGCTGCTGTTGCAGCCATAGCAAACTTCCTGTTCAACCTCTTCATTGTCACTGAAATGTTGGCCTAGCAAATGCATTTTCAACGAACCAAATAGGTGGAAGTTGTTAGTTGCAAGGTCTGGACTGTAAGTGAATGTTTCTGTACCTCCCACAACAGTTTCTTCATCTCTACTGTCATCTATCAGGCCATATGTGGTCTGCATTGTTATGATGGAACAAAATGTCATGGAATAGCAGTTCTAGATATTTCTAATGAATTGCATCATAGAGTTCACCTAACACCTCACTATATGAGATCGCATTGACATTAGTACTCCTTGGTTGGAAATGGACTAGCAGAACTTCCTCTGCATCTCAAAAAATAAAATAGTCAACATGATCTTCTGGCTGAAGGTATCACTTGATCTTCTTGGCCACCAACAACTGGAAATGTTTCCAGTGCATGGATTCAAACTGTAGTGGTGTATCCATGACGCATCCCTTGTGACAATCTAGATCAGTATATCCTATCCCTCTACAGCATATCAAAGCAGATGCTGCAAAGACAGGCCTATGCATACCAATTTCTGTTCCTCTGACAGTTGTTTCAGCACTCAGCATCCTCGCACTTTACAGAAATTCAGATGATCATGCATATGCTGTAAGCAAACCATGTGAACACCTATCTCATTTGCCACTGTGTTAATGGTGAGATTCTCCTGTCAGTGTGATTCATTGTCTCATTCTCCACAAATTGGCCCAATTGATCTTCATCAATGGCTTTTGTATGTTCATTGGCAAACTTCTCTATCCAATTGCACACCGCTTGTCACAATAATGTGTGCTGCCCTTACACAAGAACATTACTTGAAAGAAAAAGAAGAAATTTGTCCTTCACAGCAAATTCTTTTGCTCAAAAAACTTCACAACAGACTGCTGCTCTTTGACATGGCAGCATATGCATGGTGCAATCTGCATCTACTGTAGGAGATTTTGAACAATTTCCTTCTATAGCTCAACAGTTGCACTTTTATATTGTACAATCAGTATGTCCATGTCTAATACTATCAGGCCCCCATATGCATTTGTAACTTACTGATCTTATAAAACTATTGGATTCCAAATGGTAAATAAATGAAAAATAGATAATATCTTTGGAAAGTAGATAATTTAAATTCTTTCTAGAACTGCTTGTTACTAATAATAATAGCTAAGTTCGTTGCTTTCAATAATTCGTTATTTTTTAATTTTCTTTTAATTGTTTTTTATTTTCAAGAATTTTGGAATTATAGGCATCTTATCTTGTATTCATATAAATATGTTAAATTACTTTTTATTTCAGAGAAGTATAAATTGATATTTTGAAAAATAATTAGATTTTATGATATAATAATTATAATAATATATGATATACAGTTGGTTAGCAGTCATATTTTATTTTCTTCTTTATATATAGATAGTCCTTGACTTACAATGGGGTTTGATTCAAAATCTACTGTCATAAGTCTGAATGGCATAAGCCATAAATGACCAGAATTTATGGATTTCTTACTATTGATATTTACTAGGACACTATATATTATCTTAAAAGCATAAAGAACACCAAACCAAATCAGACACAAAAAAGAATGCTTTTCTTATATCAGACTATTGGGTCAGGGACTTGAAAGAATTACATTGATCAATCACAGAATTTCTGATTACATCATTGTTGTAAGTATGAGTGGTCCTAAGTTGAGACAGTTGTAAGTTAAGAACTACTTGTATATAAAAATGTTTTCAGCCTGTTAAGAAACTAACATCATCCCTTATAAAGGATATAATAAAGATTGTATTATTTAGATTAGCAGATGATGGCCTCTTAACAAGTTAAAATATTTCTGTATATATAAAGAAGAAGAAAAAAGTACAACTGCTTATTAAGTGTTGGCATTTTGTTATATATTATATGCAATAGAGTTTTAATATTTTTGCTCAATTATAATAACTTTTAAATTTATTATTTTTTCAGTGGTCCTTATAATCCCTTTGCATTAAAGAAAATACAGAATAATATTGGGATAAAAGAAATTCAAAAAAGTGTTAAAAATAGTACTTTGTTAAAAAATGGAAAATATAATCAAATAGAAGTGCCAACAAAACAGTATAAACAAATAAAATCTCCAGTAACAGCAGATTTTGTAAATGTTACTAATCATAATGATATAAAATGTAAAGAAATAGAATCAATTGAAGAAATGACAGAAAATTTTGAAGATTTTGAGGATATTTCAAAAATAGAAGAATTCAATTCATATGATGAAAATGGTAAGAAGTAATATAATAAATTATTAAAAAAATATGAAAAATTATTCTGAGAAATATATATATAGATAGATCTTGACTTATATAAAGATTCCAATGACTATATCATAATCTGAATATATCTTATACATATACAATATTAATGCCAATACCATTATTTATTGTAGTATAATATAACATTATTGTTAACTTGTGAACAGAAAACTAAATTGAACCAGGTACAAAGTGAATGATATTGATTGTACCTTTTTTAGAACATTTTTATTTTAATAATCTACAAAAGATATGTCCACATAATTTGTACATGGTAGCTGAGACTCCAGGAATATATTTTGAGATGTCCATGTCAAATAGAAATCTTTTTTATTTAGCATCTTGCTTAGTGTGATGATATATAAACAAACAAAATGTGCTCTGATCATACACTGGTGTATCAGACTGTCATTGCACTTGTATATGTAAAATTTGCAAAGAGCAGTTACAGAACTTATCAATTCATCATTATTGTAAGTATGAGTAATGGATGCTAACAGATTGGGGATAACCCTTTTGAAACATAAGGCTAGCTGCAAACTGGTCAATGGCATTGACTACGATCTGATGTCAGATGCAGTTTCTTTAACCACATGATTATTTCTTAAGACATTGCTAGCTGCGACCTTGGCAAAGTTATTAAATCAATGTCACTCATGACTTTGTTTTCACAACCAATCAACATTTCTCGAACATTTGTTTGATTTACCTATTGAGTAATGGTGACATATTCAATTAAATTTAATAGAATATTCTGGATTCTTCAAATCTGAAAATACCTTGTCATCTAGAAAAAATATAATATATATATATAAATTCCTAATCTGAGGTGACTTGTATTGTTTAAATCATTAACTAAAATAACTGTTACTTATCTCTTATGAAAATCTATAAGAAAACTTTTGCCTTCAAGAGTTCAATGAACTGAATTTATACTTTCCATAATTTCAATTTTAACCTAATCCAAAAGCACATGTACCGAATGATGATATTCAAATATGCATGCTCAACTTTCTAAAGTTTTCACTGCACATGTCCTTTGCACCAAATATCTAACATGTTTGATGTTCAGGATATTGTTCACTTTGCCTCTTTTTTTGTTGGAGGTATCACTGTTGCTGCAATGAGTATGCAATAACAAATTGTATATACAATTTTTGGTACAATGTCAAATTCAATTAGATTGCTGCAATATCGACCAGTTTGCAGCTGGCCTAACTTAATGAATTGACTAAAATATTGGAAATAAATTAATCTTGGATACAGCCAATGTATAATGTAAAATAAATTTACTTAGGCATTCTTGTAAATTTGCCTTTTTTATTGCATTGTTTACATCATAACATTCTTAACAAGTTCTAAATTACTAAATCATAAAATCTTAAAAATACCAGTCCATTATTGCAGTCGACCAATGGTACGGATATGCATTTTGGCTATTAATGCCCTCTTCAGTCTTTACCCAAAAGTTCACTGCAATAATTTACATAATACTTTAAATAAAAAAATTTACATAATTTAACCAAGAAATATTTACAAAAAATTTTTACCTTTTTCTTTTACAAAAACTTCAAAAAAATATATAATAAAAATTTAAATTTTCCACTAAATTGCCCCCCTTTAATGGAATATAAAGAACTTTATTTTTTAAACCTTATTTTATATTAGAAATAAAGTTTTTGTATTGATATTGATAAAAATATCAATATGCAAGTACAAAAATTTTATCTCTAATAAGTTTGGAACTGAAACTGATTGTCAAAATTAAAGATTAGCCTTGTAAATGGTTTTTTAAATAGAAATTACAAAATACCCATATTATAAGATGCAACATTAGATTGATTGACAGATTTAATATTTATTATGATAACAAAAACATTTATGGCAAGAATAAAAAAACTAAAATGAAAAGCCATTTAAATTAAAAACTTAAGTTTTTAATTTAAATAGCTTTTCATTCTTTAAGTTCTTAATTGCTGAAATAAAATAAAATTGCAAAGTAATAATTCAGTGCTAACAATAAAAAGAATAATGTTAAAAGGAAAAAAACCAATTTAATATATTATGTAATTTATTTTATTTAAAATGCTGTATATTTACTTTAATTGGCAAAAGAAAGTTTATATTTGGATTTAAATTTCAAATGCAGAAGTTTTTACATTATAAAAGATAAGATATTTAACAGTATCTAATCTCCAGTTATTTGTTTTATTATAAAAAGTTTTATTAACTATATATGAATGTTTTATTAATTTGAATTTAGAGTTTATAAAAGAACAATATGATGATCAAATGCATATTGAAGAAACTGATTCTAATGGAGAAATGAAGACAGATCATAACAATAAAACTGTTTCAGATGATATTCCAGAAATAACCAACAGGTATTCTTTAATAGTTACAAATAAGTGTAAATATTATAAAAATTTAATACTTTTAATTATAAGTTAACAAAATTTTTAACTTATGATTTATGATTTTGAAATATGATATTTCAAAATCAATTATGATTAAAAAATATGATTTTTTTTATTTTATAAATATATTTTAAAAAAAATTGATATAAAGCAATACATTCTAAGATTCCACATGTTCAATAAATGTGATGACAAATTTTTTAAAATTAATCAAAATAAAAAAATCAAATGTTATTACTGTTTTATTTTTATGGATTTCAAACATCAATCTTTCTGGAGATTTTATTTACTTTATTTTTATGTATTCTTTGATAAAATACATCAAATTAATTTCAGGTTAATAATATGTAGTATTAATTAAAATATAAGATAAGCTAAAATTTTTCTCAAGGAAATCAATCAATAATAAAAGTTAGGAGAATTTATATTCAAGCCTTTGAAATAAATGTCTGATCATAATGCAAGATGTTTTAGTAACACTCTACCAATTTGTAATAATTTGCTAATATGCTAAGCATTATGTAAATTTATGAAACATTTTTTGCTAAATCATTTTGAAGTTATTTTGAAATGATCCACTTTATAGCTATTCTAGCTTGTTGGGAATGTCTTTTAAAGAAATATTTCTAAAGATTGAATAGTATATTATAGTAACTTCAGTTTTTTATCAACAATTTGTTTTGATTAAATATTTTTAAGAATTAAATAAGATGATAACTTTAATATGAATTGTAAAAGCTGATGAAACTGATTGGGAAAATTTTGTTATTTTTTTTTATGAGAAAGTGAATGGAAATTTTATGTTTATCAAACAAACTCATAAAAAGTATTTAAGAGAGAAACAGGCCAATGGATCCAACCTGTGTTTGGCATGAAATGGTCTGTGAAGACTTTCTAGGAATTTGTCACTTAGTAATTGACAAATAATTGGGAAGTGGTATTTAAAAACAAAATTATTCAACTTTTTTTAAAAAATTTAAATCTTAATATTTACATGCTAACATGCAGCACTTTCCTAAATAATAATTCCTTTTTTTTTTTTTCTGAACTTTTAACATAATATTATTTCATAAATAATATAATATTTCATTGAATTTATATGTTTTTTATGTTATATTTTTTATTTTATTCATGATGAATCATCAATAGTTTATTATATTATTTTTGGAATGGAACTTGAATTCCATTCCAAAATATTATATATTTAGAAGATTACAACTGCTCTTTTTATCACCAAGCACAGTCTAATCTCTTCCATTACTTTGTTGAATGTCAAAAATTGTTTAATATCTGAAGTAAATATAATATTAACTTTTCCAACAAGCTCTGTATTGAAAACTTCCCACTTCAATTACAAGAACTCTCCAAAACTAGTATTTATAATTATCTCCAATTTTATTCAATCAGTGTTTAATCTGTTTTGATTGCTAATAGCTAAGGTGAATTATCATTACTGCAATTTATCAAATTGCCTTCTGGAAAACATTATGTATTTAATTGTCCAAATCTTCTGTAAATCTATATTTATGTATTTTTTATGTATTTTTTTCATTTTTTTATTTTTTTTCTTTCCCAATTTTGTACTCCCTCTCTTCCACAAGGAATTTTCCTAATGGTTTAATAAAACTTTATTATTATTATTATTATATTATTACTTTTTCATGATGCTTGAAGTAAATTATTATTTCTGTTATTTTGCAAAGAAAATTTTATTTGAATTGCTAAATAATAACAAAATTTATTTTTATTAGGAGACTTTTCTTTATTATTAATTTTTATGCCTCTTTCCAATCAGAGGTTATTAAATGAAGATTGTCTGTGATGGACCCTTTAAGGCCATAATAGAACCCATCATAGACAATTTTAATTTAATAACCTATTCATATGTTCCTATGTTCATATATATAGGCTAATAATCTGTTACTACTGTTCATATTATTATTAGGTTGACCAATATGTCTTCAAGAATGGAGATAATAGACTAGATCCAGATCTCTAAAAATATGAGGAAATATAACCCAAAATGAACCTGATCTTTCAGACAGTAAATGATAGTTTTATCATAGAGATTGCATATAGAATTCTATATAATATTTACACATTGATTGCTAGTCTATTTATTAAGAATTTTTTTAGATTATGTTATAACAATTCTAATTATTGAAATCACTTGTCATTTATTTAATTAGATGATATTTCAGGATATTTCAATGAAAAGTGAGTAACATTTTTTGGCACAGGAATGCAATATAATTTTTTCTCCATTTAAATTAATGAATAATTTAATCTGCAGTTTATGAGAGTTTGTTTTAGAAACATTTTTCAGGATTATTTTATGCTCACGTACTTTTCATTCCTTATAATTAAATGATTAAAAAAGATTAATTTATCATAAAAATAATTTTATGCATAGTTTTACAAAAAAAATAGATATTTTTTAATTGATAATTAGAATACGTATAACATTATTGAAAATTCATTTTGAAAATATTAATGAAAAAAGAAAATATGTTTTGCTGAAATTTAATATATATTTTTTGTTGAATAAGCATTTTTCTTCCTCTCTAATAAATATATATATCAAATGTATTGTGTATTTTCTTGTCCAAAAATTTGAATATTAAATTATTAAATTTTATTAACTTCAGTAAAGAAACTCAGTGGTTAGAATTGGCATCAATGGAATCAACTGCTCTACCTGAAGTTTTTGTAGATTCATCACATCTTCCTTTAACATTTAATGAAAATAATGAAAGAATTATGAAATTTTTTTGGATTGATGCATATGAAGATTATTTTAAACATCCAGGTATGTATTTTTATTATTTGTGAATTGTTATAATTAATTATACATTAGTAAATACTCCCATAAAATTCCAAGGATAAAAATAAAAAATTAAGAGAATTATAAAATTTGCAAAGATTATCTGCTTCAACTACAATAATGTCAAATTATAGTTGTCAATTTGATCTAAAATTATTTCTTTCTTCAATTTCTTTTACAACTTAGAGTTTTTTGATTATTGATTCCCATTTTCCTAATTTCTGCATTCCATCATCGAAAATTTATAATATTCACTATAAATTTTAAATGACATTGGAATTGGATTTGAATATTGAAACACGCTCATTAGATTCATTAAACTTAACTTTTATCATTATTTTGCTAGGATTTACAGAAAATCTCGCAAGGGAAAGTCATGAAGTGGAATCTGCTGATTTTGATGAAATTTAATACGGTTGTTGGGTATGTCTTCCTGAACATAGTGATATCCTATTTTACCACAGACAGTCAACCATTTTCGAGATATTGCAAGTCAAAGTTTTAGCAAATGTTTAACTACAATTTGGAATCATCATACTAAACAAGCTGTTGTGGTCTTGTGGATACGCGCTTTGTTACAGTGGTTCGGCCTGAGTCAAGCTACCGGCATACATAAAATTTTTTTCTTTCATTTTTTTTTTATTTATTTATAGAATATTTTATTATAACAAGACTAACTGAAGAATTTACTTTTTTATTGTTTTTTTTTTGTCATTTTTAAAAATAGAATCAAAATCTAGTAACTATTAGTGATCTCCATTCTCTTTTAAAGAATATAAAATCTTTTATTATTTATTCTTACAACTTCTTAGCAGTGTGTTAATATAACTTGACAGTATTATATAGCATTAAATAACAATACAAGTTTGTTATTTGATGTTTCATTGTATAATGGAATCACTGCTTTTATTGTTTTACACTCTCTCATTTTCTGTGATTCATATGGACTGATCGAACATCTGCAGTTGGAATACTGAAACACTGGTGAATTTTGAATTAAAAATTCAATTAGAAAAGCAATTTTTATTTTTGCACCTGCAATGAATGATTTTTATAAACAGCCATGTTGATTTTATTACCCAGCAATTTTTCACTTGTATTGCATTGATTTGAATATGTTTCTAAGGATTTGATTGCATAAAGTGGCTGATTTTATTAAGCAGTGATTTTATAAAGTGGCAGGCACTGTAATATTGCCAAAATGAACAGTGCTGATTGGTCAAGTGTGATGATTAGTGTGTGCCCCATGTACAAACTTGATCGCTGAGAAAGGGGGACTTGTAGCAGATACAGTCCACAGAGATAACTTACCATCAGTCTTTATGATAACCTCATCATGGACAAAAAAACTTTGGCTGATTTTCTAGTTAAAAAAATAATGTTTTTCTTTTTCATTTTGTAAACATTAAACAATAAAAGTGTTCCATTATTTTTACTTTTCACCTTTTTATTATTTTTCATTAATTTTAGATAAATATACAAATATTTTTGTTTTAACAAAATTTGATAGGAACAAATTACTTATTTTCCTATATAAATAATGTTTCACTCAGTGTGAATTCATTTAATGCAGTATTTTAGAAGAACCAATTTACAGTACAGAGTGAGGTATTCCTGTAATAGCAATCAAAAAACTGTTCTTGCTAATAATTGATATAAATGATAGTTTTGGAATATCAGTGATGGCAGAATTACTCATATTCCAAAACTATAAAACAAAAAGTCAATTAATATTTATTGATTGACATTTTTTCAACCAATATTATTAAAGAGCATAAGTAAATTGATCAATAAATTAAATAAGTATATTAAAAATTTAAATTTCTAATATACTATTATGATTTAGAAATTAAATGTTTGCCTTTTTCACAGATGCTCAAGGTTTCTTAATGTTTCTTATCTTAAGCACTTGTATTTCTAAGGAACAAAGAATATAAACCAAGTTTAGTATAAAAAAGAAAATATGATAAACAGAAGAATATTTGCAAATATACTAGTTTCCTATATTTTACATTAATAATAAATTTGGATGAGAAGTTTTTATATCATTAATCCAGAATATTATTGATTTATCTGTTAATCTGGATTAATGACATTTTGTTATAATTTAAAATTTTCTATAATTTGTGTAAATATATAAATAAATATATAGTATTTTTAAATTTTTTTTTGTTAATTGCTTTTTTAATTCTTTTTAGGTAAAGTTTATCTTTTTGGGAAAGTTTGGTATGAAGAAGGAAAATCTTTTGTTAGCTGTTGTGTTATAGTAAAAAATATTCAACGTAAAATATTTTTATTACCACGTTTTGAAGTAAGTATTATGAAAATTTTAAAATTATTATTATTATTATTATTAATGTAATTTCAATATACAAATTTTATCATTAAGATTTTTATATATATCTGAAATTAAAGCTAAATTAGGGGAATTTTAAAAATTTGTAAATGTTTTCAATGTATTATCTATTAAGCATTTTAGCTGATGTAAATTATTGCTTTGAATTTTTTATCCTCAATTGCAGATTTTACATATTTTTCTATATAAACATCTTTTCTAATCCATTTCTAAATGGAATAAAAGGATATATGAATTAAGTTTGTCCATCTGTTAGTATGATAGTGTGCTTATATATTATCTAATTTAGATAAAACTCAGATATGTTGTTAAATCACACTATAGACTAAGCTTATTGGAAATCATTGATATCAGATTAATATTATCACTTCAATATGAGTGAAGATATTTCACTTGTTTGGGGCAATATCTTGGATAAATATTAGCCAATCTGACAAGGAGACTACACGACTCGTGACTCGTTGATTTTGACGAAAAAATTTGTGCGTGCAGAACTCCACTAATAAAGTTCATTGGGCCAGCCATTCGAC
>WUQG02044437.1:0-10537 GCA_011317285.2 Androctonus mauritanicus
TATTTCCCCGTAACTGCTCAGTAGTGCTTTATTTTTTGAGTGAAATAGAATGAATGAAAGGGTTTTAGCAGTTCACGACAGAATTTAATAGTGACATTAGAAACTTCATTCAGTTATGGAAGCTATTCTTTGTTTGTTATATTTTATTACAATTATCTGTATAATAGAATTATATTTTTGATTTATATAAAATTTTTGTTTTGAAAATATGTTCCAATAATTTGCTTAGTTAGAAAATACCTATAACAGAATAGAATAGTTTGTTTTTTTAATTTGTTTATTGAGAAAATTTAATCTCGTTCTTGTTTGTTAGGTATAGACTTTTACAAATCAAACTTCAAGGGAGATATCCAAATAGAACCTAAATTGTCAAACTAATCCATTGATAATTTAACAGAATATTAGGATGGACATTAGGAACAGTTGTCTTAACATAGATTTTTTATTTTTTTTTTCTTCAGATAAATTTAAAAATTCTAATTTAATCATTAACTTCATACTATTCCGTTACACTGCTCCATTTTTACTATGGAATGCTATAAAATCAGCCCTTTGAGCAGGAAGAATTCACTCTCACAACTGATAACACTTTTATTAACTATTAACTCAAAGTTAATCATTAACTCAAAGATGGTACTAATGTTAGTATAAATTATTTCTGATTATTAAAAAAATCAGAAATAATTTATACTAATGTTAGTACCATCTGTGAATTAATGATTAAATTAGAATTTTTAATTTATATGAAGAAAAAAAATCTATGTTAAGACAGCTGTGTTCTTAAATAATCTGTGTTACCTAGCTAGTGCCATTGAAAGCCTATGAATGGAAAGCTTGGCCAGGAATATTTCTTTTGACAAAATCCAATGTCTATAAATAAGTAATTTTCAATTCATAATATCTGGAAAATTAATCTGTCAGATGGCTTTGGTGGTCTAGCAATTAGGAGGTTGGGATAGTAACCCAAAGATTCCAGTCTGATTTCAGGCAAAGACAGATATTTTCTTCTTCAAAGATAAATTAATTAAAATTAAAATTTTATTATTACTCCATAGATGGTGCCACTCTTTGTTTAATCATTAGTATATTTATTAATTACAATATTAAACTAATTTAATAGGAATCATTTCTAATAAAATTTCCATTAAATTATTAAGGGATTACTTTAGCAATGTAGGTTCTGTTTGTTATTTTATAGATATTTTTTAATGAAAATTATTTTAATAATAATCTCATTTTTTAGCTTATAAATTTTGTATAATTAAAATTTGATAAATCTAATTTTTAGGTAATGGATTTGGAAGCAAAACTTGCTGAAGCAGAAAAAGAATTTATAGCTGGTGCACCAACACGAGAAAAGGGTCACCAGCAGAGTGGATTCCACGTCCTCCCGAACGATACTGTTTGACTGGTCATCGGGCTCCAGTAACAAAAGTTGTTTTCCATCCTGTATTTAGTATTATGGTTTCATCAAGTGAAGATGCTACAATAAAGGTAATTGACATTATAGTATTTTAATTGTTTCAAGATGTATGTTTCAAATATTATATCTCCTTTAATATATTAGGTTTGGGATTATGAAACTGGAGATTTTGAAAAAACATTGAAAGGTCATACTGACTCTGTTCAGGATGTTGCATTTGATCATACAGGAAAATGGCTGAGTATGTTTTAAGACATTGATATTTTACTCTATAATATAATTATTTACAGATAGCCCTCTGTTTATGACAGAATTGTGTTCCTAAAAGAATGCCACAAAAAAAAATCAGTGTAAAAGTAATTTAATTATATAATGCAAATCAATAAGAAGTCGATGATTTTTGTTCCAAGCTAAAATTGCTCAAAATTGGCATAGATAATACATCATGATTATATTTAAAGCTTTGTAATGAATGCTGCCACTGTAAAAATGGCATTTTTATAAATATAAATCAGTTGTATAGCATAAAATAATCAAATCAAATTTAATTAAATAAAAATTTAATTTTGCATATTTACTTTGATGTATTTGAAGCCCAGACCAAAAATTTGCCACATACGTTGATCATTTTTGATAGTAATGTAATGCAGACATGCTTCTCTCTTCATATTCCAAACATTTTCATTTCACATTTTGGATTCCTGACTATTACTTACCATGTATGCTTACAGTTTTTGGTCATTGTCCTAATGTGGATCCATTGAAGTAATAATTACATGTTGGGGTAATATTATTTAAACTGCTTCTGGTATCAGGATTTGATTTTTCAATAATAGACGTGCATGTGTCATTCAATTAGTCTTGCAGATGTTACATTGTTATTGTTGGATTCAAATAAAATATTAAAAAACTCCCTGCAAATCTTACATATCATATCCAGTATTTGTAATTGTGCATTTTTGAATTTCTTTTTGAACCATTTTTTTTATCTTTTTGACCTTCAGAATCACCATTATTGTGAATCATCGTAAAAAAAATTGTTAAAATGTCAGTAATTTGGATATTATTTAAATAATTATAAGAAATTTTATCACTTCTGAAACATTTGCTGTAGTATAGTGATAGTCTCTTACTAATAAGTGAAGTTTTTATCATATATTTTTTTGTAATTATTTAAATAATATCCAAATAATTTGGATATTTAAATAATATCCAAATTATTTAAATAATTACAAAAAATATATGATAAAAATTTTGCTTAATAGTAAGAGACTTAATAGTAACTTCATTTAATATTCTTTTACGTTTGAGCTGACTACTATGGATAGAGCCGAAAGTGCTCTTCTCTGTAATAAACGTTTTGTTTTGTGAACTTGTGTTTATTGGGTCTGCTCAATAGTGCTTGTCAAGAAATAACACTTGTGTACTACATCACAAAGGGCAGTGATTAATAATCTATAATCTCATTTACTGTTGTTAGCTCTAATTTTTTCCTCTAACTTTAAAATTTCATTTTTTTTCATTATTAATACTCTATGAAGGAATTAACAATGTTCACAAGGGTTTTGTATTCGCCAGTATTCTATTTAAAAGGTAACTATTATGCCCTGCAGATGTTTATAAGTTCTACGATTGCTACGTCAGACCAAAGTTTAGGTGAAACAGACTATAATAGTTTAAGTTGTTTGAGGTATATCAGTATTTATTGGTCAAACAATAATCAAATAACTTTTGCATTACAAATTAATGTTAAATTAAATTTAGCCAATGTAGTCCCATCTATTGACTAATAACTAAATTAGAAATTTTAACACCTATCTGAAAATGATATTTTCCTGATCCAGAATTGAACCAGGGATGGGACAAATTTCATTTTCAGATAAGTGTTAAATTTTCTAGTTTAGTTATTAGTCAATAGATGAGATGACATTAGCTAAATTTAATTTAACATTAATTTCAGTTATTTATAAATGAATTTGTAATGCTAGTGTTATTTGACTGATATTTATTTTTTGATTATTTATATCTAGTAAGTTTGTTTGCTTGATATTTAATGGCCAAATTTGAATCTATTAATTATCCAAAATATTTGAATTTTGGGCAAGATGAACCGCTTATCATTAAATCACTGTATTAAAATAAAAATTATTATGTCATTTATTGTATATTATACCACTGGAAAGTTCTGGCTGCATCTCAGAAAGATCACGGCATGTTCTTGCTGGAGCATCTGGTTTACCTGTTGGTCTTCTAAATTTTTTATATTCATTTACCATTTTGTCATAAAATTCAAAAACAAGTCGTTTTTTTTCTTCTGGAGGTGTATCAGAAGAAAATAATTGTAATGGTTCATCTCCAAGTAAAGGATCTGGTCCCTTAATTGAGATAATTAAAAAACAAATTTATATTTTTTGTATGAACTTAATGAAATTTTTCTTTTGATTTAAATATCCTTTATACTAAATAAATATATTAGAATTTTCATTTCTTTTAAATATTGTAATGAATTTTTTCCATACCTTCACTTGCCTATTTGCCAAAAGTGCTTGTAATGCAGCTGCATCATAACCAAATGATTCACCTGGTGGACCTGGTGGTCCAGTAGGTCCAGGAGGTCCTGGTAACCCAGTTTTTCCTCCTTCTCCGGCAGGACCTCTAGGACCTGGCAATCCTTGAGGACCAGGTATACCAGGATTTCCATCTCTACCTTGTGGTCCTTTTGGCCCAGGAGGACCCTAAAATATGATAATTGAAATTAATATGAAAATTTTTTCATATAATCCTACTAAACATAAGGCAATATATAATACAAATGAATATATTGACTTTCAATATGATTTCAAATAAATATTTATTAATCATTTCAAATTTTAATACTAAAATTTATTTTTATGCAGTTGCTATATTATTTTGAAAATTACAGATAGATTTTTATGATTCCCTCTTTAGTATACTATTAAAATCTTCAATTTATTTCATGTAATTTTAGATTTCTAATATGAGTAATGGATTAACTAATAAGCAATTGAGATGGAATAATTATACTATATAATTTATTTTATATATTACAAAAATAACAGATAATTTTTTTTTAATATAATTCACTTTAAAGTTAAATTTAATTACTTTATTGTTTCATTTATCATACCTCAAGAAAAAATTTCTAATATAATATACTGTACTATATTTATATATTGCATTTCATGCATATTGAAAGTCAATATGCATGAAATTTTAAAAAATTATTATTTATGAAAAACACTTCTGCAACAGAATGAAAACTATTAAAAAGTAAATTATTTAATGATAAGATAAATATATAATAATTCTATATGGTAATCTAAAGTTAATAAAATTGAGATATGAAAAATATCACTCTTTTTAACAAAACTTTTTAAATATAAATAATCTTTCTGCAATTGTGTTAAAATTATTTTTCTTAAATAATTATCATTACTAATGATGATGATTCTAAATGTATAATTACCTTCATGCCAGGTGAACCAGGAGGACCGTCCATTCCCTTATCACCATGAGGACCCTATTAAATTATATATCATTTCATTAAATATATTAGTAATATAATTTATTTCAAAAAAATTATTATGAAATAAGGCAATACACAATACAAATGAATTATAAGTCTAGTAAATATTAAATATATATATTTTTTTATGTTTACAAAATCCATTTGCAGGAAGTCTGATTTAAGTTGTTTCATATTACATCATCCCATACTCATGTCATTGCCCAGACACAAATTTAATCAAAGTGACCAAATTAATCTATACAGTTTATTTCACTGGTTTTATGTTATCAATAAATTGGTATGTAAGCTAAGAGTAATTTGCATCTTACATATAACTTGTCTTGCCTCCAAACACTACCTGTCTAATTCCAATCATTGATCAAGAACCTGGATTTAATCTTGGTCTAGGTGAAAAGCTGAACCACTTCCATTGATTTTTTTCCACTATAAATCAATTATATAAATTATATTGTACTTCATCTTGAAAAATTTTGGTTCAATTCCAAGTTTTATACCTACTGACTTTTTCAAGAAAAGTTTAGCCTGATTTGTTGAAATCACTGTTTACCTCATAGTCAACCCACATGGGTATAGGCAGCCCATGATAAGGGCTATAATATCCCTGCCATTTAGTTACTTCCAGCAGAAAAACATTATAAAACAAGAAGGGAAGATCTCACTACAAATCTGAGTGGCCTATGAAAGACATTGAAATGTCTTGCTTCTTAGTATCTAGAAGGATAGAAATTGGCATAAAATTTAATAAGAAAAAGATATTGAAGGATTTTTGGAAGGCCTTCAATATCCTAGATGCAACAAGGATTATAGAAGATTTATAGACAGATGTTACTGGCAAAACAATAAAAGGTATATGGAGTAAGTTTGCTTTTCTTCATGGCTTATTCGGGGTTCAGATATCATTCAAAAGTTGACCCTTTTGCTTAGATAACATAGAAGCCCCATATGGCAAGCAAGCATGAATTGAAAGTTATTTCTGAAGGTGTTTTTGGGATTAAACTCCCATAATAAGGAACTCAAATTTAATAATCGTACTGAAATGTAGAAGCAAAGTGTGCTTGAAGAATCTGATTTTAACTTGAATTAATAGATAAAATCATCATACTTTTTAAAACTTGATTAAGAGGACTGGACTTATTGAACCTACATTGAGAAGTTTTATTTAAACAAGAAATGAATAACAACAACAAAACAAGGAATAGAGAAGATGCATGTTTGTTTTAAGAGAAGAATTTATCTCACAAAATTCAATGCTTGATTTAATTAAATTATAGTCAAAGACTTGCTCATCACAATTTTCATTATTGGATCTCAGCAATGAACAATAACTAGGACATCTGGATTAAAAGAGAATGACATTTCCTTCTTAAATTATCATTTGATTTGTCAATTTTATATTTTTTGCAAATCTTTTGTAAGTACAGAATAAGTATATCTAATTTTCTTGGTCAAAATATCTTATCTGGAACTAATCATTCCATTTTAACATTACATTTATGGGAAAAATATGATTGGATTTATGTTATCTTGAATAATGTCTCAGTCTTGAAATGATCTATTATGTAACTTTGGGAATGACTATATATATATAAATAGCCATTTTTTTTTATTCATAATGCAATAAGAGGTCAGATGCAGAACAAAAATAGGTGCAAATATGCCACAAACAATATCACATTTTGTAATCAGAATTAATGAGTGATTTCAACATATTTTTCTCAAAATTAATGAAATACTGTATTTGATCATCTAAAAGAAACATTATAAAACAATGAACAGCCTATTTAATCATAGTTTAGTTTGAATGTTATTGTGCCAAATAATCAACCAAATCAATAATGATACTTATAAATAATTCTAAAATATTAAAATAAATAATAAAATAATGAAAACAAAAAAATTTACAAAAAAAAATCTGTCATCTATATTTTATTCATTTTCTTTGTAATGGTACTGTCAATATTCTGTATGATATATTATACTATAACAGAATTATATATTATATTACAATACTGTTAAAATCATCATATTAACAGTCAATAGAGAAATATTTTTATTTAATTTACAATAATTTAATTTTATGAAAATGTACAGAAACTGTACAATTTAAAAATATAATGTACAAGCAACCCCAATATAACAGTACTTTTATAACACTATTTTGTTTTGACATGATTAAAAAATTCTAGCAATCCTTGCACAACATAGTATTTATAGAACATTGTTTTGTTCTAACACAGTTTAGAATTTGTAATACCTTAATTTTATATAACATGGTTTTTGCACTACATAAGATTTCATAGCAATCTAACTACCATGCTATATAAAAATTGTCTGTATTAGAGAAATTACTATACAGTGTAATTTTTCAAAATGTTTGGAAATAAAATCATGTTATAAGTGACATTCCAGATTAATTTTTGAAATTCTAATAATGCTACTATTTTGTAATACAAAATGTTATCTATAAGTTTCATATTAAATTATTTTAAAAATTTGAAGACTTTATTCTTTATTGGAAATAATCGTAGGATCTCAGACAGATTTTTTTTCTTCTAATGGAATCCGAAACTATGACATAACACCACTTGCAGGTGTCAAGTATATAACACAAACCAACAATAGAATCAGACTTTGTTCACAGAATTTTAAATAATAATCATCTAGAAATCATCTTTAAGAAACTAAAAACTAGCAAACTGTTGCCCGTCTATCTTTAATTAATTAAACTAACTTGTTTTCATTACAATATGTTATCTATCATTTACTTAAATATATTTTTATATTGTTACAATTTTATTAATTTTAATAATGATATTGTCAGAATTGAATTTATTGTAATTAAAAAAAATGATGATTAACAACTGAGCTAACGAATCATATGATGCAATGACAAGTTCTTTTACAAGACGTATTTTGTCGGAAAGTTCTCTTTTAACAAATATTTGTGGAATTTAAAAAAGCATAATTTTAGTTCCTTATCAGAAACTTCTTTAACTGAATTAATTGTATGAATTAAATGTAATAACTTCATTTTTGTAAGGCTAACAAAATTAATTGGAAAAACTTTATTATTTTTGAATGACCTTTTTGATCAGGAGAGGGAAATGGAATGTTATATTTGTCAGATAAACTCATAAAATATACCTGAGAGAGAAACAAATCAAGAGATCCAGTGAATTGAGGTCATGGGTCCTGATTAAAGTAAACTAGCATAATTTTATTTTGATAGTTTTCTATACCAATGTGATGCAAGAAATAGTATTTCCTTTGCCGAATGAAGAGTTTAGTTTCATTTTGAATCTTCTCTTCAGTTTGGCATGATTGGAAAATTTAAAGAAAGTAGGAGGAGTAAAAAAGAAAGAAAGGATTTTTAATAGTTTGGAGAGAGTTTTGCATAGTTGAAGAGGAGAAGTGAAGAAAGGATGAGCTTAGCTAAAGGCAGAAGAGGAGAGCTCTTCTGCCTTTGGTTAAGCTCATCCTTTCTTCACTTCTCCTCTTCAACTATGTTCATGGTTGGATGAATGTTATCGTCTTATGTGTTCATAGTATTTTTGTCTTCAGTTCAAGTACACTAAAGGAAATATTATTAGGAAAAGAAACTAAAGAAAATATGAAAAAAAGAAGGAAAAAAAGATTCTCTCTCATGGGTATGGTTCATGGGTCTATCTGTCTCTCTCAAGTTCAACTACACAAAACTCTGGTTAAGGTTAGGATTAGGTTTTAACTTTGTACTTTTGTTAGTTTTATCTGTGCTATTTGACTTTGATTCATTGTTATCCTTGTTTTCTAATTATTATTATTATTATTATTATTATTATTATTATTATTATTATTTAGTTATATATAGTTTAGTTATTGATTGTTTCCGCATTTCTCATTTCACTTCTGGACCCGTGACATGTTGCTTACCCACATCACTCATAGTTTCTGGCCACAATCTTGATGTGTGCTCATCTAAATATTCTTCACCATGCTGGAGCAACACGATTTAAACTGCTCCTGGTGTCAGATGTGATGTTCAACATTACAGATGGGCACACAAGCAGTTTTTTGACACTCTCTGACTCCACAATTTGGTATCAAAACATAAAAGTTTCATCAATAAGACACCCCATGGACTTCACAAATTATTTTGATAATTAGATAAATCTTAAAAATTCTACATAATCTAATTAATAATTTTTATATTTGTGAATTAGTCTTTTCAATAATTAATTGATTTTTAATACTTCATGGACCTAATAATAATAATAATAATAATTGTATTATTGAATTTCTGCATTTCAGTTTAAATAACTATTAAATGAAATAATTACCGGAGGACCTGGAAGGCCTTGTAAACCAATCAAACCTCGATGACCTTTTGGTCCAGTTTGGCCAGTTTCACCTCTTTCTCCTTTATTACCAGGAGCACCTGTAGGTCCAGGTAATCCTCTACTTCCTTGTGGTCCTGCTGGACCTCTAGCACCTACTTCACCCCTCTCTCCTCTTTCACCAGAAGGACCTGGTGGTCCAGATGGTCCAGTTGGTCCCTATTAGTAATTAAAATATAATATATATTTTAATTAATTAGATATTGCTATATTAATATTTTTACCAGTAGCATAGCAACTAGTATAATATAAACAAAAAGGTTTTAATGTAAAACTAAAAAATATAGAAATAAAATGAAATTCGTAATTAAAGTTCCTAGATAAGCATTTTATTGCTATAAAAATTTTAAAAGTTTTTCTATCTTAAAACTATGAATTCTTTTTCCCAATAACTCAATAAGTTTAATTATTAATAAAAACTATTTACTTTCATACTATATCATATTTTTAATTATAATTTATAATTAAATTTAATGAAAGGGTTTTATAAATATTTGGATAAATAAAACTAAAAGAATTTTTGAGTGCTGTATTAGAACAGTTAAACAGAAGAGATCATTTAGCAAGATTTTTCTGTTTATTTAAATAAATTGCAGTCATAACTCACATTACATAGTGCTATTGATAAATAAATGATCATTTGACATTAAACTATCGTTGTGAATAAATTATTTAATTTTTTATCTATGCAATATTTGCTATTATGTATATAATATCTGTGAGTTTGAATTAAACTGCTATAGAAACTCAATTTATATAAAAAGTACAAAATGAAATTATTTACATAATATGAGGTATGACCAAGCTTGCTGTATTTCAAAACAAAAACTAAATTATTTCATGAAATGGTTCATTTAGTTTTTATTTTGATATGTAAGTAAAATATATAAGCAGTAAATAATTATTTAAAAATTAGCATATTTCTTAATGAAAATATTTTAATTCTTAACTAAATTGACAACTAGGTCCCAAATTAAAATAAAACAAAATCTAAACTAGCTTACAGGGCCTTAAAATAAAATTAAAGATGCAGAAATGCTTTCAGGCTGGACTGCCTCTCTTCAGCTGCACTTTCTCTGTACAACTAAAGAGGGGCAGTCCAGCTCGAAAGGGCTCCTGCATGAAACAACTAAACAATCAGCACTTTGGCAGGAACAAAAATACACATACTAGATCACTTGAGTTTTTTAT
>WUQG02044447.1:0-10537 GCA_011317285.2 Androctonus mauritanicus
ATAGGCATATCGAGGCAACAAATTCGTGCGATTTCGGATTTGTGCGAGTATAACGGTTTGAAAAATCGCGCCAAAGCGAATCGATAAAAAAGGTAAATTCTAAAAAACCGCTTTCTATCGAAGCAACATTAAGCGGGGTCTTACTGTATATCTTGCATATCGGAACACTGTGCCATCTGAATATTGAATTCAGTCTTCTCAGTGTTCAAGCCCGTATGCCACGTAAAATGATACAATTCTGTGATAACAGGAATACATCTTAACTGTTCTTACGGAAAATATTATACTGAATTGTATTGTTTTGCCCTTTTTTTTGTACATACATAATATGGATATTTCATATTTGAATTCTAGTGTAATTTATAGGGAATTTTTTATTTTATCAAAGATGAGGTCTATATTAGAATGTTTCTTTATCTGTTGTATATTATTGTGCTTACAAAACGCTTATCTAAATCTACTTTTGTTATAAAGTATAAAATTATTTATTATGTTTAGGTTTGTGTTGTTTATGCGTGTTTGTGTTGTTATGTTTATGTTTTATTTTGTTAAATAATTTAATATGAAAGAACTGTGATATTTTTCAACAAATAGTCTGCCAAACAGCGTAATTTTACATACAGTTAAAGTCGCAACAATAGTTATGCCATTAATTCGTTCTATTCTCCAATTTACACCAAAGCGTTTCATGAAAAATCATATTTTGGCGTTTTTTTTTTGTTGCGCAAGTTTTTGAAAAATTCAAAATTTGGAGAGCTAGCATTTTTCTAACTGCGAAATTCGATATTTTGGATTACCATCTAAATGACTTTGTGCTATTTTATGTCGGTTACGCGCTATAAAAATTTCGCTTTATACTGCGAAATTCTTAGAGAAATTCAAGTTTAAAAATGGAATCCGGAAATACTAGTTCCCAATTTTTGTATTTCGGAAATATTCATTTTATATGTTGAAGTTAATGCAGCATTTGGCCGACAAATTTAAAAATTATGATTTTCGTAGTTATTTTGTTACTACAATAAACAACAACAACAACAAAACGTTAGTAATAAAACCGTGTCGTTCATATCTTTTTCTTCCAAATTATTTGATATTTTATTGAACGTAATGTTGGAAAAAAAGGAAAATTCGCTGCCGAGTAAAAAAAAAATTCTCGATCATTTGAAAAAGATCGATATTGAAAATCAAGTGTTTCATATTATAAACTAAATATATTAAATCAATAACATCGCACCTGTTTGCTGCAATAATTTCGAATACACTTACACGAGTACAGAATAGCAGCTGGAAGAGAGATGACAAATCTTTTGAACTTTTCAACGAAACGGTATACACGGAGTAACTCACTGTTAGCAACAATGCTGTCAGCCCGCTTCGGTTAGAGTCTCTAGATAGAGTAGCGCATTCAGCTGCCATTTTATATCCTGCCGATCGATCAATCACGTGTAACTTTATCGAAAGTTAACCGTGATTTATGGATTATTATAGAAACCATAATGCTATATTTCTTTTCTAATTTATAAATACAGCAACTGCTTACCTGGCAAACGAAGATCGTATTTGGAAAAGTTTTTTTTCTAATACTTTGTTACCATTTTTCTTTCGTTTCTTTTATCTTGCGGCTAAGGAAAGAATGTATGACCATTTTCTGTTCGATTAAAACAATTTACGGCACTATAGCAAGGCATGTCCTAAAAAAAAATAACCAGAAAGCCTATGAACGCAACTGATAACTGCATATCTAACAGGATGTAAAATGGCCGATTTGGCGGCATCTGATGGCGCATAGAATTGCGCTAATCTAGCTATCTAGGGATTCTACTTGGACTTTCCTTTCAGAGCATCCCGAATCGAATCTAACGATCATATTTTTGAGGGGTCTAGACCGGGCTATCGATCCCTTTCAGGGATGGACATGATTGCAAAGTACCATTAAAAAACATTTAAATGCAAGAATTAATATTTAGAATAATTTAAAAAAAATCAACCTCAATCTTCTTTCTTTACAATGAATCCTTTTTTTTGGATAGAAATTTCGGAACATAAATAATTATCAGGAAGTACTGTAGTAGTACCTCTTAAGATGCATTTAACTATTATATACATATATGTAGAACAGAATCCTTAATTTATTTATATAGAATATAATGTTTCATCCTATAAATATACAGCACCTCAACTAGGTGTTTCTGCAACCTGGGCAAATACATTTTCTACGTCCGAAAAAATGAGGGAAAACATTCTGTATGTCATAAAAGCGGGCAAATATATTTTTTACGCAGCTCAAAAAAATGTTCGCGAAACTGAAAGCATTGTTTTGCGCTCTTCTTTGCGTCTAAAGCAACTGCCCCCTCGTCACTCTCGTGTTACGATGTTGTAAATATATTAGTTTATACACTATAGACTGCCTACTCTTTCATATTACATATAAATAATTAGCAAAATCAGTAAGCTTTGTGGTATTTTACAATAAACTCGATACATTTATATCGATCTAAAGTATTTTTTAAGCATTCGTTGTTAGATTAATTTAGTGTCTTCCAATAGACTTATTCAAACACGTCTGGTTTTTTTTTTATATCAAACATTACATATATCAGGCTAACAGGTTTTCATTTAAAATTCAGAATTTATTATTTGCTACCAAGAAGTAATCGTTCCTTAGATACATTAATATTTTACGAATTGATTAGCACTCAAAATATCGGGCTAGTTAAGTAGTTTTTCAGTGATGAATTACCTAAATTTTCCAACCGAACACCTCTACAACCTTACTAAACTAAGATCTTATCGACTTCTATTATAGGCTTTCAAAGACTTCAGGTGGTTTTTCTAGAGCTGCTTAATCGCTTAATTTTGTATTATTGTAATTTTGTGTGCACACTTTGTCACCGTGTAATTACTCGTTGTTTTCTTCTGTTTGTCTGTACGTAATTTATATGCGTAAAAATTAACACGCAAATATCTATATTCCAATAATATATACGGTGCCGTACATTAACATTTAAATAGGATCGTTAGTCAAGCTAGGCTTTATTAAAAATATTGAACGGTTTCACTTATCGATGTTTCAGTCTGCTGCAACGTTTACCGATCGGATTCTGACACACAGCGACATCTCTTGACTAAATTATGAAAATTTAGTCGCAAGCTAATCATGTTTTTATTTTTGATTAAATACTCGGGCATGTTAGGTCCCGAATTCAGCCCTCGCATAATCTACATCTTCAGAAAATTGTTCAATATGACATTTGTTACGTTTCTTCGAGGTGCGTCATATTTTCTTGATTGGTTTAGTGTTTTTTTTTTAATGGAATACGCTAGAACGATTATACTATTTTAACACACATTTCATATTTTGTGTAACATCGTGTTGTGTTGAAATTTTGAGAAGGGCAATTAGAGTCGAAACGAGATCTAATTACGCCCTACGTGATTATAGAATCGATGGAGTAAACTCGATATTCAGAAATTTCACGCTAACTTCTCATAGTTAAGCGTCAGTTCACATCGCTGATAACTAGGAAGAGACCATGATTTTCGGGTTAGGTTAGGAACATATAAAAATAATAATAATTCCCATGCATTTCCCCAAGCATTTGCTGTGCTCTCGGCAAGTTTTATCTTATTTGTGTGAACTTATAATTTTATGCCGTTGGGATTCGTGTAATGAAATTACGAATCGATCAAATTTCGGGTTTACTACAATCTCCTTCCTGAATATCTCCGTGTGTGTATGTTAGCAAACGTAAGACCAGTCTCGATATGATTAATATTTAGCAATATTTATGGTATAACAATTGAACTGGAATAAAGATTTATCAGTTTCTTCCCAGCCCATTTATAACATATTTCTCTTAAAACAATTCTAAACTCTTCCATTTTCTTACGGTTACTGACTTTGCTAGCGTATCTATACCAATTTAGGTTTGCAGATTCTGTACTGTAGTCGCAATCCAATTCACTATTATACTTTTCATGGTTTCAGACTTAGACTTCTATCCGATCTATCAAATCTTGGATGGCTTAGTTACTGGCCTTGCAAGTAGGCAATGAATCGGATACACCGCGCAGAGACTCAGATATAGGGGACTAATTGTTCGATTTTGATACAAACTTTTATTGTATATCTGATTATAATGATTAAATAATATATTTTATTCTTGTCTTAAGTAAATTAAATCCCTTTATTCTCTCTTGTAAAGGGTACCGTTTCCAGACTTCCTCCTCAAGCATCAACACACCTATACTCTAGTCTGTACAGAATTACTGTAGTTGATTTAATGGTAGAGTTGCTGGTTTGAATCAGTTCGATCCAAAAAGTTCGACTTTTTTCGTAAACAGATGACCGAAGCTCGATTTTTCTTAATTATGTTCGAACTTTGATGCTTTTGAAAATCTAAATTTCCTCTTAAGACCTTTTTTAAAGTGGCAAGCATTACCTATTAAACGTTTGCGTTGGAAGAGAGATTATTAACAAAACTAAACAGTAAAAATTTTAATTAAGAATTATAGTTTTTTTGTTATGATTTTTAATAAAAGACACGGAACGACCAACTCTAATAGCATCCTTCACGATATCGAATTACTTTTCCTAGTATTTGTATTTAAACTGCTGTGAAAACAGGGAAAATAATGCTAGAAAAAAGATTGCTTAGAGCAGTCGAATACCTTCATTTGCTTAATGTTGATAGGTGGCGACTAATCGATTTGCAACTGAGTTTACTTTGAATGCATTTTAGTAGTGCGCCCTTATTTTACTGTCATACTTAGTAAAACGTACTTTTTTTTTGTCATAATACGTTTATTTTACTGTCATAAAACCATTACGTTGCTTACGTTTCACTGTCATACGGTTTATTTAATCATTTTTTATAATTTCATTCGGAAAAAATTTTCATAATTACGACTTTTCTTGTTAAATAGTCGTATTTTAGTTCAATTAGTTCGTTCTTATTAAAATAGGCATTGTTTTTAGCCTACTTTCCGAAGGAAAGTAGGCTAAAAACAATGCCTATAAGATCGGGCCAATGTCTGTGTTTCTACCTGTTGCATTCTCCACTAATAACGTTTGAACTGATTCGCAGATTTTCACGAAATTCGATAGGAATGTTCTGCCATTAAAGGACACCCTGACGCCGCATCCTTTAATCCTATAGGATCGACTAATCCTACAGGTCAGAATTTCATATTTAATCATAATTTTAGTTTATATTATTGCCAATAGATAGCGCTAAGTATTAGCAGTGCAGGGATATTATATGGTCACGGTGGCCAAACTTCGGCTGGCGAGCCACGTGTGGTTCTTCGGTCCTTCAGTGTGGCTCAAAATCATGAAAGTCAATAGTTAATATGGAGCAAATATCTACTTAATTTAAATATATATATATTTGTTTGTTTATTTATTGTAAAAAGTAGTATTATGCATCCATACGAAATAAATGCTGGTGAAATATATAATAAACAATTTTCGAAACCATTATTAAGATTGCTCGAAAAAAACTGATGTGGTTTTCATTGAGCCAGGAAGAAAACTATTTGAGATGCTCCTAAATGGCTCATAGTGACATGAAGCTTGCCCGCCTCTGTTATATGGCTTACCCGATTTCTTATACAGCATGTTTGTCTGTACTGTACATTTCTATATCAGTGACGTCACAGTCCCGCTGTGATTTCATAATGACACAATAATGGGGCGTCACATATCATTGCTAATTTATGACGTTATGAAGACGTAACAGTGCGTGGTCGCATAATGGCGTCATCGTAGTATCTCTGCTGGTTAAATTAGCATTTGGAATTGGTTGTGTGGTCCAATTTTAATGATAAATCAATGTAAAATAAATGGCATATGCGGTTCTTTCTTTAATTTGTACTTATATAAGAATTGTGGACTTTATTAACATTTTACATTTGTTTTTAATGGAACTGATGCATTATTGTAATTTTATTTGGTTTTATCAATTACCCTTTTAAAGATTTCGATTATTATTGGGTACGCTAGACCCAATGCAATGCGCTGCATGCTAGACTTCCTTGTTTTCTACACGTCTGTTACAAATTTTCTTATGAACATTGTATTTGGTGAAATTTAGCCCAAATGATCCATGTATCACGAAACAAAAATAAAGCACAAACTGTTCGTTACGATCATAATTAAGCTGACCAGTAATTAGTGAAATTTCGAGAGCAATGAGTTAATATTTATCAAAAAAGTTCGGTTACTTGAGCTTTCTCTTAATATCAGCTCGAGTTTCAGCAATTCTAAATAGACTGTCAATCATTAATCATATTATAATTAATCCTAAATTATGATTAATAGATTAGTACGTCCGAGTGTCCTAATTTTGTGTTTGAATTTTCCTGTTAATCCATAACGATGAATAGTCGTTATGGATTAACAGGAAAATTCAAACACAAAATTACTCAACCTTTCTTCTCAACCTTTGACCTTAAACATTTCACAAATTGAATTCAGTCAGTTGCTCCAATTCTTTCATTTGTAATCTTTCTCAAGTTTAGCTGTTAAAAGCCAAGTTGTGCCAAGTTTAGCTGTTACAATCGTATGACTATACGATTGTAACAGCTAAACTTGATTAAATACACACAACCAATTTCAAATTTAGCATTTGGAATTGGTTATGTGGTCCAATTTTAATGGTAAATCAATAAAATAATAGCTAAACTGTTTTCTCCCCTTGTGATGTTTATTGCTTCACTTTCATAATCTATTGTGTTTCGTGACATAACTAGATTATTATTTTATTTCATCCTGGAAAGTTCCATCGCTATTATACTTTTTTGTTGGATTTTTCCAGTAGCCACTTATTGATGGGTTTTAACTTCAATGTAACTAATAATTATGATGATTCGACACTACTGTAATCTATGTCTTTTGTGCCACGATTCTGTAAAAAGTAAAAGCTCTCGATATACAAAGTATCGCATTTCTTTCGCCAGTTGTTCTTCTTCTTCTTCACTTCGTAATATGGAGGTTTTAGCTTTATGCTTTTTCCTCCGATGACGTCGCCAGTTGTTGCCGGTGTTTACGGCTCTTATTGGATAGTGATACGTCACGTGACTCATTCCGCCATTTTCGTCCTAGACCATGCGGAGCTATGAATGCTAAACACAGCAAATCATACTTTATCATATAATGAAAACAAAACATTAAAATTTATTTATATAGTATGTATGATTCTGATTTGATTTTGTGATATAGTGTAAAACCATCAACAAGTAAATATGATTAAAAATGGATAGAGTAAAGAAACTGACTTTATTTTATTAAATTTTTTTAGGTATCTGTTAATGCAGAGTTTTGGATTCTAGTTATTTTGACTAAAATTAATTTATATAATAAAAATAAAGTGTGGTCAAAATCAAATCATATATACTCATAAAAGAAATTATATATATTTATTTATATTTAATCATTTAGCATTCTTCTATCATAATTTTACTCATACTATAAAGTTAAATATATTATTTTGAATTAATAAAGCATATATTAAAAATCATGTTAACAAAAACAAACAACAAACTATAATTCAATATAAAAATATAGTATTATGAAATAGGCTCATTACTTAGTGCAAAAATTCATATATGGATTACCCTATGCCATAATGCAATTATATAAAATTCATCACAATTGAATAAGTTGATGAGAATAAACTTTCCATTGATCGCATAAATTTTACTTTGGAAAAATAGTTTTAGAAAGTTTCACACTGGTACTTGTTGCATCATAAGCTACACATACTTTGTTCAATTTGCGGGTAGCTTTATAAGACATATATTTTGAATTTAGTGATTTTTCAAGAATTTAA
Organism: Androctonus mauritanicus; assembly: GCA_011317285.2. Taxonomy (NCBI): domain Eukaryota; kingdom Metazoa; phylum Arthropoda; class Arachnida; order Scorpiones; family Buthidae; genus Androctonus; species Androctonus mauritanicus. The sequence continues at coordinate 7,833 of WUQG02044447.1, forward strand.
ATCTTGTGTTTTATCATCGATCGAATCTTGTATAAAATATGCAGGAAATAATAGTAATTCGGATTTTTATATATTGAATTTGCATATTTCAAAATATTTTATTTTGAATTTTTATACTTTATGATTAAAAAAATAATAATAATTTTTTTGCAGAAACTATTGCTAAAAATTCATTATATTTCTCTACTTCTGAGTGATTTTATTTTCTTTCGTATGATTATAAAAAAAAATGTATGCGTATGATTAAATCAAAGCATTTCGACGATTTTGAATTATCCCATTTTTATTTTGTTTTTCCAGCTAATATTAAAATTAAACTAATCACGTTTTAGCGTGTAGATTGAATTACCGATGAAATCCAGGAAGGGCAAAAATGGCGGCGAGTAAACAGACGTCGATAGTTTGCGACACTTTCTATATACAGAGCTTTAATGAAAGAACCTTCTCTGATATCGTACTCACCTCGTTTCGGACGATTCAATGTTTTGACTGAAGAAAAAATGACGACCGACTTTGCTAGTGTTTGCACGAATATGGCTGTATTTAGCCTATAGCCATTCTATGAAACTCCAACTCATTGGTCATGATGCTATGCAAACGAGGCAGCAAATCCCAATAATTGTGTGTGACGTAACTACCTACTAGCAAAGTTTTGCGAGAAAGGGGCTGCTATATCGTATCAATGAAATATAGCCCAAAACCGCACTAAAATAGATTATTAAAGAATAAACTATTTTTTACAATTACGAAGGAAATATTGTATTTAAGAAATTAATAATAATTTTTATGAAATTCTTTGACCATTTTTTTCAAAATTCAAATTTTTTTAGTGTTCATTCTTAATATCGCTTCCAAATGTTCATCAGAGATTCGCGTTTCAATGAGTGTTTATGTTCGTAATAGGAAACCGTATTTTTATATATATACATTAATTTTATCAGTAAAAACTTACTTGTTAGCGTAAAAGATGATCACTCGATAAGCCATTGAGTAAATTAAATTTAAAACGTATTAATCGATACATTGTTGCTGAAAAACCGATTAACATTATTAATTTCTGTTTTATGTTGCGTTTTATTTGCTTCATTTTATGTATTTTTATTTGCTTAACATGAAAGATTGCTTTTTTAAGTGAAATCAGAACTTATTCCACTTAAAAAGCAAACTCAAAGCAAAAATGCAATAGTGCATTTTAAATAGGCAATGAATTTAAAAAGGTAGGTAGAGATTTTTGAAAATATATTTAAAGTAGGCTATCAGACGATACATCACCATTTATGGAAAGTATTAAGAAATTTAATTGGTTCTCTCCTTTCCTTATATTTCTATTCAGTATTATTTAAATTCGTTTATTTACTGGCTGAAAAGAGGGTTCGAGATACACAGGTTTACTGGCACAGGTTTTCGCACCCGCTAAAACCTATGCCAGTATTCGACAATGTCCGTTTTCGTTAGTGACGTCACAGATAGAATGCGTTTTCGTGTTCAGAAGAGACACCCTATCCCTATAGTTAAATTTCGAAATCCTATTTTATTTTCCTTTATGTTTAACACACACACAAACACTAAGAGACACTAATATACACAAACACAAACTAACTAACGCCTTTTATTAAAAAAATGTCCGCAATTGAGTAGTTAGTTTGCACAAAAACAGGTAATATTATATTAAGTTTTAAAAATTTCCATCGAAAAATCAAGAAAATACATCATTGATGAAATAATTTATTAAAGCACGAATGGTGACAAATTATGAAATATTTAATCAATCAATCATTCGAATCTTGTTTATGATTAAACAGTGTGGCAGTGACGTTTATTCTGTAAAATCTTTCTTATAACTATTCCAATAGTCGATCTTTCAAGAACAGTATTATTATTCTTCGTATATCCTAGCTGCTGTCGTTTTTTGAAAACAAAATCTTTGATAATTTATTTCTCGCATAAAATCTTGTACACAAATATAATTGATAGATATAATAGATTCGATCTGTTTGTTTATTCCATCCAACATAACTCGAATTTCGAGTAAAATCAATTTTATGAATGTGCTGCTACCAAGGATCCTTGGTCCATTCTTAATCAAGTACTGCCATCAGCTGAATTGCCGAAAGCGACGGATAGATTTAGTTGTACTGTAATAAGTTAAAATTTTGAACGATGTACTGTTTTAATGAATATAAAACAGTACAACTGTTAACTATTCTTAGTTTAGCTGTTTAATTAACAGTAGTTAATTAAGCTAAACAGCAGTTAATTAAAGTTAATTTAACTGTACTACTGTTAACAGTTAATACTGTTATTAAAAAAATAAAAATATAAACTCAAAGTAATGCCAAATATCGAGATTCTAATGGACTGATATTAAATTTAGTTATCTGTTTGGCTATGGGTTGTGGTTTCATATTCCTTAATTGCAGTGGCGTATCAAAGGAGGATCGGAGGACGGACCGCCCCAGGGCTTCTGATCACGGTGGAGCCTTCGAAGAATCTGAAGTTTTAAGTGTATGTACCTATATGTATGAATATAAAAAAGGGACTTTGTATTCTGGGAGGAAAATTACGTAATAATATGCCGTGTTTATGTTTAAAAGTTTGTTAGAAACGCTGATGCTATAATTTTATAAGATATGAGCAGGGCCCGCTCTAGGGGCGGGCAACCCGGACATTTGTCCGGGGCGCCAAAATTTAGGGGCGCTATTTTG
>WUQG02044458.1:0-10536 GCA_011317285.2 Androctonus mauritanicus
GTAAAAAATGTATTTTTTATAAAAAAAATTGTTGCAGATTTAATATGTATAGAGTGATAACATGTATAATATGGTTTTTATTTCTTTAAATTGATTAAAAAATATTCCCATGTCCTCCTTTTATGGTTTTATGCTTATTTTCTTTAAACCATTGTAGTATCAAACTATCTTATTTCTTAGTGAATTATTGTATATTTTTCCACACAATTACTTTGATTATACATCCTTATATATATATTATATATTATATATTAATATATAATATATACAATATGTATATTGCATATATGCATTATAATGCATATTATATTGCATTAAATTGCATTATATAATACAATAATGCAATAATATAATGCATATTACATCATTGCATATTGCAATTATGCATTATGCATATTGCAATTGCATATATGTATATTGCAGTATAATGCAATATGCATTATATGCAATATAATGCATATTATATTGCAATATTTAACCAACATGGCGCCGATTTTCTTAACGTTAGACTGGGTATGCGCACTCTAGTTATATATTATATCTCTATGGTAGCGCTTAATGCAAGAAATATATTCTTCATTTTCTATCAGTAACGCATTATTCATATTCTGCAGCGCCATCTGCATAATATACAGTATGATTTATATCGTAACTTCTACCGCAATCACTTTACCATATAAATTTCCGTACAGTATGTTGTACTGTATTGGAAAGTATACTGTATGAAAAAAGGGTTTACCGCAAACTCTCTAATGGCTGCAATTTTTTAGGTATATAAGCTGCGCGCTTAAATTACTAATTCCTTGATTTCTCGAAAACTATTAATTTGTGAATCTCATATATATATATTAATATAATTTGCTTGTTTTTTAGCAGTCTATTGATTCCTCTACGTCTAAAACCGATCTGGCGTCATGACATTTGAGCTCGATTTTTTTAAAAACGAAGGCTAGTGACCGAAACTCTTTTACACGAGTAACTTTTCAATGGCTCCCAACCTGTATGTTAAAGCAGATCGAAATCGATGGGACGGAGGTTGTGGCCTCCCCTTGTTAGACTGAATAAGGGGAGGCCACAACCTCTCCTTGTTCAGTCTAATAAGAGTTTCTATGAACAAGTCAGGAAATTGTTCATAGAAAAAATAAGAATATTTATATCAATTTGTATAATATGGACTTACTTCTACATCTATTTAATATAGAAAATTAATACTACATAAAATAATATAAAGATATATTTATCGTAGCCTATACTATATATAAGTTATAGGAAAATTCTATTGCTCTAAACAAAGTTCATTATTTCAAAAATTTTAATCAATAAAATGCTTTAGCTAAATTATTTGCTATATTTATGTGTCTTTTTACATTTTTCATTATTAAGTTATTTTTCTAAATTTAAGATTACTATTACGTTTAATATGTTCTTATAAGTTTTATTTACTTGTTAAAATTGCCTGGTAAATAATATAAACTGTTTCAGTTGTGAAAAGAACTGAAACATAGATTCCTGATCGTCTTGAAAAAATTAATATCTATATATTAGCAAATTGTATATTACTCATAGTATATTCGATTAAAAATTAAGTTATATAATTAACAATTGTTTTCGTGGAACCAATTAATGTCGTTAATTGGTTCACTGTATTGAGAGATTTCACTGATAGATTTCAGAGATTTCACTGTATTGTATAGGGCCTATGCATCGAAAAATTTCATATTGTAAAAATACAATATAACGTAAAAAAGTACAGTATCGTGTTTTTGATTTTGCTGATAACAGAAAAATGTTCTATTATTGCCATATTTAGATATTAGGCAAAGCAAAAAATTTAACAAATTTAAGAGAACTTTAAATGATAAAGTTTCGTTTTTTATATTCTGATGAAAGATCAAATTTTCAGACACTTTTTATCTAATATGTTAAAATATTCTATATTATGTTTGATAATCTTATAGATACATTAATCTATTATTGACTTTTTATATCGAAATTATACAAATATAATTTTATATATTTAAGAATACTGAAAATAAGTTTTAAGATATAGTACACTATAATGAAAAATTATTTTATATTTTAAGAAATAATCAAGTAATAAGCAGGACTTATGTACAATAATGTTTATTAATTTTTCAATTACACTTTTCATAAAATAAATAGCTATTAAATCTTTTCGTTTTGTCGCTTCCATTGGATGCAAGTAAATTCTTCTCCAGAAGATTTATTGATTTTTATAAATTTCATCGATTGCTTCCCCAGTGAATTGAATAATCGGCTTAAAGCTATTTTTTTCTTTTTATGTTCTTAAAAATTGAAGTCAATCAACGAAAATTTAATTGGTTATTTATAAAACAACCTGTTTAGAAAAAAAAAAAAAAAGAATATTTATATCAATTTACATAATATGGACTTAATTCTACATCTATTTAATATAGAATATTAATACTACATAAAATAATATAAACATATATTTGTCGTATACTATAAATATATATATAGGAAATTTCTATTGCTCTAAACAAAGTTCAGTATTTCAAAATTTTAATCAATGCTTTAGTTTTTAATTTGTAAACATACCTTATTTGAGAATAAGTTGATTAAATGTTAACATTCAAAACATTTGTTCAAAATTATTTTTCGTTTTTATTTATTCAAATGTATAAAGCATTTAATCACAGGTAATGACAGACTAGTTCACTTAAAATATTTTATATTGAGTAAAAAACTGATTTTGAAAATTCACTCTAAAATTTTTGAAACTTTGAAAAAATTTCAGATAAATATAGTAAGTGCATTCTTATTATTTTGTTTCAAAACGGAAAATATTTTATATCTATCAAATGGTATGGATAACATAGATTTCGAGCGATAGTTTCTGTAGATTTTTACTTACAATGATAAAAATAAAATGAATTAAAATTCAGAACTTTTACATTGGCCTATATTATTTCTGTAATGATTAAATAAATTTTATAAGTTTTGAACTTCCAGTTTCAAATATATAAAAAGTATATATATAATTTTGAAAAATGTATAAACTGAAATAAAAAATATGTTAAAATATCTCTACTTTAATTTTTTACCAAGTAATTTTCTTGATCAGATGTAACTAAATATCGATATTATAATTTGAATGGATATTATTGTGGTTCGTAATCAATCAAACTGATAATGATCAATAAAATAATACACAATTTTAAACCTCAAACTAATATTTAAAAAATAAAATAAAAAATATATATAACAAATTACAGTATTTCAAATCAATAGCTGCTGTAGTAACACATCTTCTCAAAAGATGGCGACGTTCATATTCTGAATACTGTACGGTCAAAAGCATTATCAACTTACAGAACAAAATATTTATTATTTCTTACTACTCTTCCCAATGAGGGTTATGTGAAAGCTTGTCCCCGAAGACGAGGCACGAGAAAATTGAATTTGAGGATGAGGCGGGAAAGCCCGCCGGGAGATCCAGATCCGTGTGGGATCCCACTGTAGGCTCCCAGTGACGGATGTGGGCACCGCTGAAGCAGTCCCGATTCCGTATAGGGGCCCACAAGCGAGCCCGCAGTGACGGACCTCGGAACTACCAATCTTTAGTCGCTTTTTACGACACGAGGGGTCAAATGGTGAGTATATTCTATCCCCTTACATCTAACCCCTTACCCACAAGGAGAGAACAAAATATCACTTGCAGTAATAAATATGTACAGTACTGTATTTTTATTTATATCCGTCATTTTTGATAAGACGACTTACTGATAGGTCATACTGACGATTAATAATTCTGTTATAACTATTCTGGTGATAAATTCTTATAGATTATTAATTTAAATATTATAATGATTGTTATGCATGTGTATTTTCATGTGGTGGTAAAAGCATGAATTAGAATTGAAAATCTCAATACTGTAATTAAAACTATCGGTATTTTTGAATTATCACAAATTAGATACGCATAAATAACAATATGGAAAGAGAATAAATAAATACAATACATAATATAGCAATCAATCGCTTCACCAATTAATTGATGACAAAAATCTCTGAATGAAAAGAAACACACCGATAGTTTTTATATTAACATTCAAATTGTCTATATTAAAATATTATGTAAGTATATGGCATAGGAATGAAAGGTCACGTCTCATTTCCTGAGATTAAAGTATAGTATTCGTCTGAAATTTTATTACGGATTAAAATATTTATTTATTTTATATGAAATCTGTTCAATATTAAATTACTTTATCTGAAGTATATTAATTAAATACATAACGATATGTATAGAAAAATTTAAAAAAAAAAAAACATATTTTGTGCAATTTAATATAACAATTTTATTTTTCTTGTTTAATATTTCAAAATTTATATTTCTTTATACTGAGTATATAAAAATCTATAGTTTATAATTAGATTTCTTCAACCTTAAACATTTTTTGTTGTTAGAATAATAACAGAGAACGAGTAAATTCAAATTTTTTAGCATTTTTAATTCTATTTCACTTATCCTCTTTTTCGATATTTCTTATTTTAATATTTTTAGCTTTATTCCATTTGCTACAGAATTGTTTCAATTAATTCATTATTTTCATTAAAACTATAAAATGATATAAATAATTTATTTAGCATTTTACATTGAAAATTTTCCTTTATATACTCTTTCCTCAAGCGATTTGAACTAAATAATAAATTATTACTTTAATTTATATTTTGAAATACACCTTTAAATTACAAATTTTTTCGCAAGCATTATGTCATAGAAAAAATTATGAAATCTGTAAACTTATCTTTTGGTGACGTTAAAGGAATTAAATTATTGCCAACACTTATTTCTCCAATTTTGGCATATCATCAACTGAATGCTACTTTTTTCTCTGATATAATTTTTTTTTAATTTTAAAAATTCTAAAATACAATTCTAATTTTATGACAATAACATATATCATTTACAATTTTATAGATTAATTTAAAATATACGAATAAATTTCAATAATAATTTTTAATAAATCATTAAAGTTTCTTGCATGAGAAGATTTTTATCATTTTATTAATCGCTATAATTTTTATAAGAATTTAATTCTTTTGGGTTTTTTGTCTAGTAAAAATTATTAAAGATAAATTAATATAATTCTTAGAATAGATTTAAATGAACTAGAGGGTATCTAGTAATTTGACACGGTATATAAATTGAATCCTGAATGAAAAAGTATACAGTATTTGTAAAAAAAAAAAAAAAAAAAAATTGACCGACATCTCTAATCATATCTGGTTTAGCAGATACATTTACTGTACTTGTAAGAAAATACTTAGGTATTTAAAGCAAAGACATGCAACTAGAAAATTATCAAGAGATTAATACTGATTTATTTAACAAAGAGAATATTTAAGAATTCAACCGTTTATTTAAAATTATCCTATAAAGTAAATTTGTATTTTTAAAGTTAAATTATAAGTTAGTATACCATATTTCTTTTCTTATTATATATGTAATAAGAATATAAAATTTATTTTCAATATTGTACTTTCTGCAGTAAATTTACTTTTCGTATTGTTTCATATAGTTTATTTTAAAATATAAATTAAATTTATAAATAAAATAATCATTAAAAGCTATAAACTATAAAATAAAATGTTTTTTACCAAATACTTCTTGAGATGTATAAGTAATGTATAAGAATCCATCTTCATCTCTATGTTCTCTATATACTTCGCCTATTGTTTTGGACATGCTGACTATACTTCGATTATCCACAATTAAATAAAACGCTTTGGTTGGACTTAGGTGAATCCTATTCCTGAAAAAATACTGTAAATTTATAAAACAGAATTATTAAAAATAAATTCTGATCTAAAAAAGGCAACAAAATTGAGTTTATTTACCAAATTTAGGCAATAAAAATTTTAAAGGATAGGCTGTCGACATTTTAATACAAGATATCGACATTGCAATATACTGTATACAATAATATATATTACATAGTATTTATTTGTAATACTGGTTTTATTTTATTCATATAAACGAGCAATCTTTAATTGGTATTAATTTTTAAATATGGATCCTTGACATATCTCAGCAATAATCAGAATCGTGTGAAGTAAAAAGTTAAAAATTTTGATATAGCGAGTACGTGGAAAACATAATTAGTATGAATATTTTTAGTTCAAAGATGATATTACAAGGACATTTTATATATTCTTCCTTGAAGCAAATTTTATATGCAAGAATTTAAATAGTGCTTATTTTTTCTAACTTTTTATACTATAGTTATGAGCTATAGTTTTTATATATCAGGATGCGATAGTAATATATTAATAATTTTTATTAAAATTAATAAATGTTTTCTTCAGATTGAATAAAATATGATTTTATTTTAATCATCTGAAGAAACGTTTATTTTTTATAATTTTTAATTGGATGTGGTTTATATATTTATTGCTTATTAATGAAAATTATAATAAATATTTTCAAGTTAGAGTTTTTAATAAAATTGTTACATATTTTGTAACGATGGCGTTACAAAAATTTAATAGAGCTATTTTTCTACATAAAATTTACAAAAGTCATTCTACAATTAATCAATCTTAATAGAAATTTTAAACTACTATCAACAGACAGACCAGAAATTAACTAAGTAAGCATTATGACATGCACATTTATTCGGCAATTTAAATTTGGATTGTAATGATTCTTATAATAAGAAATCAATATTTCACTACTGCCTGTTATAGTATCAAATTAAACTTACTGTAACTATAGCTTGAAAATGAATATAATTTATTTGATAATTTTATTTAAAATGACTATTTCAATAGAATATAGAATGTAAAATTTGGAGCATCCATTCCAATTAATAGAAAACTATATTACTATATAGTAGTTTTAAAAATAGTAAAAATCAGCCAAACACTCTTTTCTTCTTTTTTTCTATAAACATTTTTACAGATCACACATCATTAACTGATTTCGATCAAATTAAATATGTAAACATATCTTATGTAATAATGGTGTTCAACCTTTTTTATTATACGAGCTATTTTTCTATACTAAGTTATTCGGCGATCTATTCTCTTGTATAGATCATGTTCCCCAACCTGATTAGTTACGTACAACTATGCAGTTAAATGCACTCACCCACTTCGGAGGACCCACTCTTCCAGTCCTAAAAACTTTAAAGAAACTAAAAACTTTATTTATGTATTTAAAAATTTATCACTTTTAATTATTTTAATACAACAAATAAAAAAATATATTGGAATAAAGTATTTATTTCTCTGTTTTGGAAACCAAAGTTAGAAAAACAACAGATCGATTACAAACTCATAAGTTGCCGGAAATGCTGGTTGATTAAAACAAAAAAACAAGTTAATATGAAATTTGGCATTGTTTGGAGCTGGCAATGTTTTTATAATCGGGTTGATATCAAGAAGTGGACAATGGCAGACAATCATTCAAATGATCATTTGTAATTTGGTTTCTTGATTTTTTATGACGTTCATATTTGAAAAAGCGAATTCTGACAAGTATTTCGATCCGAAACATGATAGAATTTTTTGCGCAATATCAGTTAATGTTGGAAACTTTTCATGTATATACTTCCAAATACTAAGAAAATTATCGATTTGACAATTTTAACAAAAAATAAATAAACAATTGTAATATACTTAAAGATAATTAAAAAATAATACAGAATAATGATAAGTAAATTATTATGTTTTCAGTTTTAATTAAATTTGTAAGGAGGAATAAACAAGATATCGACCAAAAATTGCTCCTCGATCGACGGGTTGAAAACTGCTGATACATAACATCTGAATATTTCAGGACAATTTTGCTCAAAATAAAGTGTTTATTTATTAATGTGTTATAACTGTAGACTAGGAGATTTCCTATTACATAGCTAGAAACTAAAAGATTTTTCTTAAAGAAATTGATTTATATAAAAAAATAAATTATATTTAGACATGGAAAATCTATTATGTAAAAAATAAGCTAAATATTAATAAAATAAGTTGCTTGCTATAGTTCAAATGAGAATATTTGAACTGTAAAATGCAAAATCAAAATAAAATAATAATATTAAAAAATAACTGTTTTAATTTATAAAACAACTTTTTCCTTCAATAGTTAAAGTACTGTACAGGCGGTCTTCGGCTTTCGTACTTAATTGGTTCCTGAAATGTGTACGAAAGAAGAGCAATGTAAAAAACATGGAAAAGTGTTTTTAAAATGTATTTATTTTACAACACATAACGTAACAACACCTATCTTAATTCAAAACTTCTGGAAACTAATGGCTACAAGGAAGTAGGCCCTACGTGCGTTTTTGGGCTACATATCAATAAAAATTTAACTTTTAATATGTACGAAATAGCGAATTGCACGAAAGTCGAGGACTGCCTGTATTATACTTGGTTTATTTTTTGTTAGTGTTTTCGTAATAGATAGTTGGGGAGATGTAGGCTGAACTCAAAGGTAATAGCCCAAGAGAAGATATTAGAAGAGGAAAAATTGAAATGAAGATAAAAGTTTTCTTACTTATAGAAGCGGGTAAGATTGTTAGCGTGAGTTAGGAAGGGAACGTAGAAACTTACATTTTTATCATGATTGGATACAAAATACAGTACAAATATATAGGAATTAAAAACAGAATTTTCATGTCGATAATCTGTTGACCGTTACTTGCTGTTTCCTTAGAACCAGATTTACAGTTGAAGCTTATAAATCTCGTGTTCTTCCCAAAACAATCATAATATTCTTTTGGTTAGAAATTATTTTCGTCCAGATGAATAAACAGTAGCACCATGAAAATTAATCAAAAAATAAAATAAAAGGTATTTGAGATTATGTGGTAGCAGTAGAGAAGCATTGTATTCATTAGGATACTATGAGAAATGTCAGTAACTATAGTCACTATTCACTTTAATTACTATCTAAACCTATATTTTTATGATATCTTCTTGATACGTCCGCTTCGAGAACACATGTGCAGTGTAGGAAATTTACTAGTTCTTCATGGAGCTTTTGATTATAAATAAGGATATTGAGTTTGCAATGCCAGTTATGTCCAGATAGTAAAAACCTCTCTTTTCAAGTTAATCCGTATATTATCGTACTTTTCACAATCAAACAGTAGGTGATTGCTGTCTTATACTTAGTTAATTTTATTCAATAACTAATATCCGCATTGTTTGAGTACTGTATTCAAAAGTTTTGAGATTTATATCGACAATTTAAATTTTTAGCATATGTTAATTTGTTATAGTTATTGAGAAATGTGATTAACTATTTGAATGTTTTCTGACAAGGAATAAATAACAATATAAGAAATGCCTTTGGAATTACAATTCAATTTCGGATTTACAATTCAATTTTAGAGCATAGTGTAACATTAAATTCAAATTTTAGAAAAAATTTCAATGAAGTCATTAGGAAGTTGAATTTTTTTAATTCGAAATCCTTTTATAATATCAATAGCATAGCATAGGTGTAAATAAATAATGGGCATTAATAATGATTGTTTTTTGAAATTTGATGGGATGGTGAAAAATTTATGTTAACAAGACCTGCTTTATTTACAGAAATATATTGATGGAATGTTGACCTCTGATAAAATATTATTTAATGTGACTAAAGTTAATCTAAAGAAAAATGAATTTATATATATTAAAAAATGCAGAACTGCAAAATGTGCAAATTCTTTTTTTATGAGAGCGTCCTGCCATTATAATAGTATTGTGTAATGTATTTTTATTATGCAATTATGTTTTTCATATTTCTTTAGAAGTATTATTTTATTTTTGTATTATTTTCTTATATTTGTTATTTTCTTACATTGGCTGGGGGGTCACCCAAATGTACTCATACTCAGGGTGAAATAAATAAATAAATATTAGAATTGAATTTTAAAAAATAAATAAATTATTTTGATTTTATTAATTATACTGTATTCTGAATAACCAAAAGTTTTTGACATTTTATATAAATTGGATGTTTTATGCTAATAATTAGTATTCCTTTTTCTATTTACCATTATCTGATATTGATAAATTAATCATTTAATATTATAATCGTGAAATTTGCATTAGCATTGTCGTTATTGATTTTTCTAAACAATATAAATTACCTTGGTGATTTTATCAGAAATTATTCGTTTTATACAACATTGGAATCATGAAATAAAATTATGACTACAGTAATATAATACTGATAGTATATATACAGTGGTACCTCGACTTACGAACCGCTCTACATACAAACTTTTCGAGATACGAACTTTTTCATATCTCACTTTGGCCTCTAGATATGAACTTATTCTAAAGATACGAACTGTATTATAGAAAATATTATATTGCTTAAATATAATATTATACTTTTTAATATTATATTTGTAAAATATTTTCTATAAGTTTCGTATAAAAATATCTCAATTATTTTTTGAAATATACAACTCGATGTGATAAAGACCGCTTATTCTTGATAATATTAAAGATCTACGTAATAGTTACTCGTTATATCGAATTCTTTGTTAA
>WUQG02044469.1:0-10536 GCA_011317285.2 Androctonus mauritanicus
GCCCAAGGGAGGGGTTTAAACCCCGAAACCCCCTCTTGCGTACGCCACTGCTTGAAGTGATTCGTAGGTATAGATGTCAGAATCGAATTCGAAATCTCCAGGTGACAAATAAACGCTTTATCATGCACTACCCGGCCGACGACCACTATATAAATAGATCAGAATCAGTCTACAGTAAATAAAGTTCCCCCTGGGAATCGGTAATAGAAATCATCCACCGCCTAACTCAGATCTCATAAGAGGTGATTGAAAAATGATTTTTTTCCGCTACTAATCCGTCACACTTCTGGTTACATCCTTCCCTCTTTCCCTATGCTTTCCTATATTCTTCTCTCTTCGTTCTTCAAAGGTTTAAACCACTAACCACTATATCGCTTTTGATTAAGGTCTAATAAAGTTATTTTTATTTTTATTGAAAACAAAGCAATTAATTATTTTATATTTCTAATGATTTTTTTTATCATTCTTCGGAAGTATAATTTAATTAAAAATACGCTATCGAATTCAAAAATTCGTGTAAGCGATAATTTATTAAATATTAAGAAGCACATACTAAGTTTTAGGAAAATTCCTGTTATCATAATATAACAACTAACTTAATGGGATTTTTGAGTTTCTAAATTTGATTGTTTAATTTGATTGTTTTCAATTGTTTGAGCTATCAAAGAGTTGAAAGAATGAAATTAAACAAAGTTTGGAATAGTATATTAGATACATGAAGTACTTTGCTATTTATTTATTTTTAAGAATTTTCAGCAAAAATAATAGAAATAAAACTTTCCGAAATTATTATTGAGGAATGGTATCATAAATTGATTAACGACTTCTATAGGCCCTATATAAAATTAAAACCTTTCTGAATGTAGAGTTGAGATATTTTTTTTAAAAAATGCAAAACTAAGAGTAGATAAAATATTAATATAAATATTGTCACATTTCAAACAATTTTTCTCTTCACTAATACAGAGTAGGCCATAAGTGGCGTTATACCTCATTTATTTTATAAGTATAACAGATATTGTCATTTGCTTTATGTCATAACTTGTACTGAACATTGTGTGTCCAGAATATCAATGTGAGCACTATCATTATCGTAACACAACTGAGTACGACGCCATGTTTGGCGAGAAATTTTGCGGTGACAAGCGTGCTTCTTCTCTTCGAATGTTCTTGCTGGACCTGTTAATGAGCAGTTATACGAAAACATGCTTCGACAGTGGCTCTAGCTGCAGCTCACGGCAATTGGAAGAGCAGGTATCGTAATCATATGTTACAGAGCTTTTTACTGGGCACTGTTATCTTAGAAGACATCTTCACTTGATTGGACTTGCTGATAGCCCTATGTGTAGAAGATGTCAGTTTGAGGAGGAAACTCCTCTTCACATTTTGTGTGAGTGTGCGGCCCTTTTGTGGTTTAGGATGATCTTTTCGGGATGTATTTTCTTGTTCCGGAGGATGTTGCTACTGTCCCATTGAGGAATAAACTGTCGTTTGTTTTAAAGACGGGTCTTCTTGTGGGATGATTTGATTGTGAGTGCACAATAGATCATTGTTGATCGCGGTGCTCGGACTGGGTAGGCTCCTCCCCTCGTCTATGTACTACTACTAGCGTAATCATGCAACAAGATGGAGCACTTGCGCATTTTGCTGTCAGAGTTCGAGAATGCCTTAATGAATTGTTTTCAAACAAATGGATTGGGCGCGTATCAGAAGCAGCACCTGCCTCCTGGCCTGGCCACAAGGAACCGTGACTTGTCCACTCCATACTACGCTTTGTGGGGTTTCATTTAAGGATAAGTTCAATCAAAGTACCGAACTGCGGGTTACTGTGACAGAAGCATTTAGAAGTATCACAGATTTTTCTCCTCAAAATTTCTCTCCGAACATGGCGTCGTATTCAATTGTGTTACGATAATGATGATGCTCATACCGATATTCTAGACACATAAATGTTCAATACATGTATAAAGAAAATGACAATATCTGTTATACTTATGAAATAAATGAGGTGTAACACCCAATCTGTAGTATGATTTTAAATTTTTATTTTGCAGTAGATTTTTAATAAGCTATAATCATTGTCAGCATTCTATAATATCATTATTTATATAATGGATCTCTCATATTGGAAGAAAATAAAGATATAGAAAAATAGCTAACCTGTTATAAGTATTCACTTCTCCTTAGATAAACTGTTATGTTTAAGACTGTATCACCTATTATTAGTTTTGTAAGTTTTATCTCATACCTGTTGTATAATTCAGAGAAAATAAACCATAACAGTGAGATAACAATTTAAAACTGTTTATCATTCAATGATAGATGGATAGATAGAATTCTGAAGCGTCATGAAGTACAAATAGAAATATATAGTATATCACTCGATATTTTTTTTTTTTTCGTTTTATCTTAAATTTCGCAATACGTATTTTCCACATAAGTTTAGTAAGAACTGCAGTTACAAACTCAGAAGTTCGCTTAAGACTATTGCATATATTTTTGTAAATTCTTAAACTTTTATAAATTTTAGACAAAATATCACAAATTTTTCAGAGAGATGTGATTACAACAACATTTATAAAAATTAAATATAAATTTTGAATAATTAAATGAGGCTCTGTGATTTGTATTGTAATTATTTCAAGAATTTTGAAAAATTATTTGCTAAAGTAAAATATATTTTTAATTTTAGCGAAATTATTATTTCGTAAATTCTAGATTATTAAATTATTATTTTTATATTTTCATATTTAAAAAAAATATGTAAGATTGATATTTATTATTTTTACATTAAAAAATTTGGGATTTTTTTTTTTTTCAGTTATACGAAAATTAAAAGTGAAATTTAATATTACAGTATTATTAAATGTGCAACTAATCAATAATAAAATTATATCATATCAGGTTTAATTTTTTTTTTTCATAAATGATCAAGGAAATTAATCACATCACTTTCACTGATCTAGATGAAATGATTAAGTCTTTTTTTTTAGGTCGATCACGTAATTTAATGAACGATAACAATAAATAATATAGAGAACTCCCGTACAGCGAGGGGGATACATTCCGCGTTATAGGAAATCGCGTTATACGCGTTATACGAGACAAACATTATCGGACTATTTTATGCAAATTTAAACTTGTCTCTAGAATTCCAGCACTGATCTCATATTGCTAATGAGATATGCGTTAGTTTCGAATATAATTTTATTGTGTGCAGAGAGTTAATTAACCTGTTTTAAAGAAAGTTTCTTTTTAAATAAAGGAAAAAAATTGAATACTGGTAATTAAATTGTAAAAAATATTATATATAAGTAGACCCCGTATAAAACGGACTCCGAAAATGCGGATTCGTATAATCCGATGGAAAAGTTGTTAAAGTTGTCATGGAAACGAAAAATAAACATCGTTTGGTTTTATTTCAATCAACGGATAAGTAACGTTAAAAAAAAATTATTCTACGCGTTATATGGGACTTTTTATAGCGCTGTATGAGTATTAACAGCAATTTTTTCGTCGCGTTATACAGGTGTGTACTGTATATCTGTAGATATTAAAGAAATTAAAATTCTTTGCTTTTCTTTAACTAGCATTATAAATATAATACAATAGAATAAATACCATTTTTATATTGATTTATTTAAATACATCTCACAGAGAAAATAAAGAAAACTCTTCAGAGGATCCACCCAGAAAGTAAAAAGGTTCCCAAGAAAAGTAAAATTTCTAATTTAAACATTGAAATTTGATATGATATATACCATAATTTTTACCTGCTCTAATGAAAGATCTGTTAGTTTATGTTTTAATTTGAATTTCTCTAACTGATATAGGTTAAATTTTAATTTTTTTTTATGTATAAAATATCATATTTTTAAAATAAAATCATAAATATTAATTACATGTAAGATAACAGATCTATTAGTAGATCTAGGAATATATGTGTAGAGTAAAATGATTCCGATTTTATAAATAAATGTATTATTATATTAAAAGTACTATCGATAATTAAGAAACATGCATGAAGAATATAAAGAATAGGAATCATTATAAGATAAAAAGTGAGATTAAAATTTGAGAAAACTAATGAAGCGAAAATAGCGATCAAAATTAGATAGAATTTTTTTTATCTAGAAAATATAGAAATCATATAGCTATATATGAAATATATTTTAAATCTATGTAATATATATTCTATATTTTCTATATATATTTATCTAGAAAATATAGAAACCAAGATGAGATTTTAAAAATTCCTAAATCTCCATGAGAGTTGGTAAAGTTTATTGATCAGAAATTGGATATAAATACAGTAATAAAAAATACAGAAAGTGATAAAAAACGAGATATTTATAGCAAGGTCTATATATAACGTGAATTGATCATTTTATTGTTTATTTTTGCAAAAATATATTTTAAGAGGGGAAAAAAATTTCTAAAAGTTTCGAAAGCTTCGAATTTTATCACAAATATGAAAACTATTAAGTATTGCAAATCCGTACAAAACTATAAAAGTTTAACTTATCTTACATGAATATATTGTAATGATATTTTGTTAAATATTTAGTTTCATTTAATTCAAGTGAATAAATATGGATTAATTCTGTTTATTTATTATGATATGTATAAAATGCTTTTTTGATTTGTTGGTTTTATTGCAATTTAACTTTCTTAACGGGGCGTAATACCTGTAAAACATTTTTCGCAAATTAATCAGACTCTTGATCAGTCGATTGGAGAAATAAAGAATCGAGATATATAAGCTGAACTTGGATTGACATTGAAAAATTGAAGGAAAGAATTTTAGGAATGGTTCTAAATTTTTTTTTATTAATTAAACCCATCGAATCTCATTGAAAAATATCTTTTGTTTTCTATTTTAATTAAATTGTTTTTTTTTTTATTTTATTCAAAAGCAATTAAACTACTTTTTTATTCGAATTAACTATGTTAAGTACTGCATTCTGTGTTACTTGTTATATAAATTTAATGATAATTTTATGATAATTTTTAGTTCGCCTTTTACATTTTTTTAAGTATTTTAATTACACAACTCCAGTAATAATATTTTTTAAACATCTTACAAATAATTTTTTTTTTATTCCATCAATACTTAGATGCACTGTCAACTTCAAAGTAAAAAGTGTTAAAGATCATTATAACTTTGATTTATTATTTTATATAATGATACCATTTCTTGAGCATTCTTCTTCATAAACCATTTTTTCATTTCAACATTTGCTTATTAATTCTTATTAATAAAATTATCAATTTTAATTTATTTCTTTTTTTAACAATTGATCCAAAGAAATACACCTGTAAGGTATATGTAGCATATATACCAGTATAACTTTATGATAGCTTATCTCATGTACTTTATATTAATTTATACAATGCTTAACTTAATTAGAATGTATTAATACATTCAAATATATTTTTATTATTAAATAATTAATTTTATTTTATAATTTTATTAAAATATAATTAATTTTTCGATCAGCTAGACATATTACTTCAAATTAATTATGACAAAAATAACAACTTCAAGTCCTTCAAAATTGATTTGAATTTAATGATTTCAGTTTGATTGATAAAAATGTTTTCATCTTATTTTTACTTAAAATCTTTATGTATCTTCTGAACAATTGATTTTTTCAATAATTCGCTTCAATAAATTTTGCCAGTTCTCAAAGGTGTTGATCAGTGACAGAATATTTATTAATTATTAAATTAAGTGGTTCAGTTTGAAATTTTAGAATTCAGATTCTTCTAAATTTTTCTTCAACTAATCAACATCATTTAGTTGAAGTTCATTGCTTGTGAAATGACATATTACAGTATACAGTATATGTATTGATATTGTCATGTCACATGCGAAAATTCGCTGTCGTTCAAGCTGTCAATTAAACTGTACTCTGTTGCACAATATATATACAGTATATCTTGAAATCATTATACAGTATATATCTATATTTAAAGGTTGTTTATTACCTTGTCCTGGTACTATTATACATTTTAAAATATATTTCGAGGGGGAAATTATTTATAATCATCGTAGTAAAGATAATTCGTTTAAAATCGTTAAATAATTAATTTCAGTTATTTTATTTTCAAGAAAATGCATTAATTAGTCACTGAAAAAATACAGTATCAGTATTATTTCTACGTGTAGTTGTGGAAAGGTACCTTTACTGTGATGTTGTCTTTATGTGTAATAAAGTATAAACACTAAAGTAACAGCATTGCTGATCAAGCAGATGATCACAGAGAAAATTCGAAATTTTCTAGCATATAATCTATTTTCATCTTTCTTATAAATATATGCTTAATGACAAAAAAATAAAAAATCAGGATTGTATTTTTCAAAAAATATCATCAGAGAATTCTATATTTTTTATTTAGAACATTAATTTTGGCTCATAATTGGAGAATGTTCTCTATAAAGTTTCATAATCGTTAGATTCTATAGAAAACATATTAGCAAAAAAAAACTATTCTGAATTTTTTGTTAAATTTTGATTTATTGTTTTTTGGAATACTAATATTGTATTTGAATAATAATTCAATATAATATTCCAAAACAATATTTTCTCCTTAGGTTTTTCTTTAATTAGATATTTCATTAAAAAAAAAAACAAAGACAAATACGTCCTTGATTATATAAATGCAATATAATGTACAGTATTATAAATTTCAGAAACAAAATCTCCTTTCTTTTATAGTCAAAATTAAAGCAATATTATGACTATAGTAAGATATAGCTTTAGTTTTTTAACCGCCTGGAGACAAAATTGGAAATGACATCTCTATCGCCTCTCAAAATTTTATCTTGAAACTTTCCAGTGTCCTTAATATGATGCACCCTGAAGCATTTGCTTCACTTGCTCACTGTATGAAGTGCCTGACTGTTTCATATAGTCGACAAAATAGCTGATCGACAAAACAGAAATTCCCTTCAGCTGTAACTAACAAATACAGTACAGTATTTCTACTACTCCCTGGATTTCCCGACTGAAAAGTCAACGTCGAATCAATGCGGTTTTTTTTATCTTTGGTTAGAATCTAGAATGTCGACATCAACACTGTTTTTTTTTTTTATTTAAAATGTTTAGAATCGAAAGAAAGTTTTTAAGTTAGGCCTATATGAAAAGGAGCAAGTTGTCTGGACTCCTATCAAGTTATCAGAATTGAATCCAATTTTGGATTATATTGATCTGAACTTGTGTTTTTAATGAATGAATTTTTTTATAAGAAATCATTCATTAAAAAAAATTAGGATGACATTTCAATTAATGGTATTTAAAAATTTTAAAAATACCAAACTGAATTTCTTCCAGGATATACACTATAGTCATATCTAAATCGTTTGAACTATCTATATATATGAATTATTGGAAAAAAATTAAATTTTTTACCATAATTTGTATAAAGTATTAATATTTTTATATTATAGTATTGTGTTATAAATAATATTTTAAAAGAATGTATCTATTTTAACTAAATTAGTAGGATAATTATTATTTATATAATATAATTGTAATGAATTTTTTTCATCAAAAATTGCTACTTTGCATTGATTTTTTCTAGCAAAATAATATATAAAAATGCAATAGTGGTAAGATTAAACTAGTAAACTCTTTTTATAAAACTATCTTGAAATCATTATATTAGCCCTTCTCAAAATTTGAAAACATTGGTCAGAAATCAAAAGGGACTGAAGATATTTTGTACTCTGATCATCTGTTGCGGACTCTCAACAGTTATTATTGCTTTTAGTATAAACAAATAGCTTTACAAAGTAAGGCTCGCTATGAAGCTCATTAAAATGTGATGAAATAAACCGTTCACAAGAGTTTATCTTTTATGAGGGCTTCATTTTTACACCCTTAGTATTCTTTTTGAGGAAAGAGGCACCAAATTTTGCCATCAAAGTTACGAGGGCTTCATTTCTATTTATACAGTCTAGAGATTCCAGAGGCTGTGGTATAATTGAATGTTATTTATAATAAATTATTTGAATAAAAAAATTTACTGAGCAAAAAATTTTTTAACTCCATTATAAATTAAATAATTTAATAATGTTTATAAAATATTTAAATTCTGGACCAAATATTATAAAACTTAAATTATAATTTAATTAAAAAATTATATATATTATACCTATTTAATTTACATAATTAAACAGTAGTTAAAATATTCATAAAAAACATATAGATATATTTTTATTGTATAAATAACGTAATTACAAATAATGTCGATGAAAAATTCGATATAAATATTTCTTAAATACTTATCTTATATGCATTAATACTTTCAACGGACTACTTTAATCGATTTGTGTCATGATAATACTGTATATAGCTTATAAGTTTCAATCACATGAAAAAATTCAATTTCCCAAAGAGAGCATTCATCATAGGAACGGATAAAGAAGCAAAGAGATTGGAAAGAGAACTGATTTTCCCAGTGGATGCAGCTATCTCTTTGATCCCCTCTTCTGATGCTAATCTGATCGCTCTTCCATACAATTTTTGTACTGGTCGAAAATTATCTCCCATTTTAGAACTACCTCGTTTCGTTGTCTTTTTTAAATTTCGAAACTTTTTCAACTAAAAATAAAAAAAAAGAATTTATTATAATTTCCTCTATTATTTTTATATATGTTTTCATTTATTAATTTTATGTACCTGAGAACTACTTAATGTCTGTTTCTTCGCTAAAATGGTCCAAGTAACCGATTCGTAGCAGGGTGGTGTAGTTAGAGATCCCTTATATCGGAAGTATGGAAACGTTTCTTCTGGGATAAAATTCGAAAGGTTAAATCTGTGCAAAAGAAAAAGTTCTGAACGTTCTTCTTTGATTTCTTGAAGAGCTTCTAAGAATGATGAAAATCTCTCATTATCTTCTCTACTTATCTTAAAATGAATATCATGTGTTAAATTGATGCATAGAAATAAACTTATATATGAAAATAACAAATATAATATACTTTATGAATATTAATGCAATCAATTGTTGCATAAATTGAAAGCTTACTTCGAAAAGTACTGCCAAAACAGCCAATCCATCAGGTTTCTTAGCTGCTTCTGTTGGTTTATAGCGTTCGTTGTAATGGACTAAATGCATCTATTGAATATAAAATATTTATAAGTTAATAAAATTGATGCAATACAAACAACAGGATTAAACTATTAAAGATATGTTTAGACGATATCTCTCTGCATACAGAATGTTGTATGCACAATGACGCATACTGCAATGAACATTAGCCGCATGAGGCATGCATATTACCCCTTCGCATTCATACGAGAGGACATATTGCAGAAAATGCCGGTATGAAAAGAGTTGTTCAGTACACTCTTTTTGTGTCATTTCAAATGACAGAAAGAAAAAAAAGAAAAAGAAAGTGTTTGACTCGCAAATATTTGGATCAACGTGCTAATAACATCAGTATTTTGAACCAAGACAGGATAAATAGTTCCAGTCTTTTCAAAAATTTTACTAGAATACAATAGTCTTCAATAAATTGAAGTGTTTTCTTCACACCCCAATCCATAAAGCAAAGAAAAATTTGGAAAAAAGTTTAAAGATAAAACAATAAGATGTTGCACGACTACTTGCATATGTAACCAACTAGGATGGGGAACACATGCGCCTTCTAGTGCCTAATATTGCATCAGGTTTTGAGGCATGCACCTTTGCATGTCTTCTCGCTTGCCTTGTTGCGTGAAAAGTAGCACCGTCTAAATGTAGCTTTATACTCACCTCCAAAGGGAATCTTTTTTCGTCTATAGTGTGTTCAGAACCTCTTTCATTTTCTAATCCCCAATGAAAATGTAATTGCATCAATTTATATTTATCCGTCATATTTGCTGCTCCTATCCATTGTTTAGCATTATAAAAAGTTAGTTGAGCTGCAATAAAACCGTATTAGATGCACTTAATGTTTCCATTATATTTTAGATTAATTAAAGTTGCACGTACCACTGTGTCCTGTATTTTTAAGAATGGCTTTTCGGATCGGTTCCGTATATGCACCAAACATTATTCTACCTAATTCTGTATCGTTAATGACTTTATCCATCTTTATATTTACAGGAGATTGTCTTTTGTAAGCGCAGAAAGGATACACGTGTTTCCAATTAGAAGGACCTGAAAGGTTTTATAAATTATTTTACATTTTCAGAAACCAAAATTCGTTTATAAAGTATAATAATTCATCTCACCATTTTCTCCTTTATAGTCCCAATGATTTACCCATTCATTTTTTCTTGTTGTTCCTATAAAATCAGATTTGAAATTTTAAATTTATGAAGCAATATTTCACTATTTTATAATGAATCAGTTTATAAATATATCGATTTATAACGATAATTAATTAAGTTATTATAGACAAATATGAAGTAACTTGAGATATTATGGAATAGGAAGGTTATATGGAATAGCATGGTTTCTCATAGAGGAGGCGGTGTTGTGAAACTGTAATAATGCAGAAGTTTTACATTAAATGGTGACATAATTTGGCTTCAGTTTCAG
>WUQG02044480.1:0-10536 GCA_011317285.2 Androctonus mauritanicus
TCTCTCCGCAAGGGTGAGTAGCCTGTGGAAGAGCTTCTTTCGCCCGTCACTTAGTGTTCTACTAGAATGGAAAGTGGCGTCATCTGTTGACAAAAAAAAAAAGATACGGCAGCTTAACTAACCTAACCTGATATTTTCGAATTAGCTCATCTCTATAATATGAAATTTCAGTTTTCTAGTTCATATTGAAGTATGCGAATTCATTAGTGCGGATTGATATATATTGCATACAAAAATATATGTTAATATATATGTATAGATAACGAATTAAAAAACATATTCTGAATATAGGTAATCTCAGTAAATAAAATTAAGTGAGTTTGAATTTGCGACTTATTTGGTCCAGTTGATTGAATTAATTGGATACTAATTTATCTACTACTAATCAAATACAGTGGTACCTCCACTTACAAACTGAATTCGTTTCTGTCCGCGGTTCGTAAGTCGAAAGTTCGTATCTTCAAGCTCAATTTTCGATTTTATTTTATGGAAAATCAATTAACCCGTTCCCAGATTTAGAAATTATGAAAACAACAAAAAATACGTATTTATGTCTAATTGTTATTTTTATTATTGAAATCTATGGTTTTACATGCTTTATATAAAAATCAGGTTTAATCATTCTAATGAATGGGTTTGCAGTTCCGTTTTCGATTTGTTGTCATTAGTTGCTTCTTTTTTTCTCTTAGGCTTTAATACGCACCACCAGTTAAAAATTACTTAACAATGGAATCGATATAACTAGTAATTATTATGCAGATCTTTAATATTATCGAGAATAAGTGATCTTATTCGCCAAAATGGGACATGAAAACGTTCGTATCACGAAAGAACTTGATGTAGAGCAGTTCGTAAGTCGAAGTACCACAGGTACCTCGACTTATGAACGAGGAACTATACAATCAACGTTGAGGTAAGTCGAGATACCATACAATCAACCTGTGGTTGATTGTATGGTACCTCGACTTATCTCAATGTTTATTGTATGTTAAGAATCAGGTTTGAATCAGGTAGTTAAAATTGGAATTAAATCGGCCAGATTTGGATACGAGTGAAAGCATAGTGGATACGGAATTGAATCCGGATTCAAGATGGTGTATGACAAGTGCTGAAGGAAAGCATACGGTCAACCATACAATCAACTACAGGTTGATTGTATGGTTGACCGATGCGTTCCTTCAGTATTTGTCATCATCCTTCAGCACTTGATTCATCTCACTTTGGTCATTCTTATCCGTAATGAACCGAAAATAATCACTAATGACTATTTACTCCAGTGAGTTTGGATTACGTAATACAAACGTAAATCACAAAATTTATTAGTGGCCATTTCCAACGTAGTATCGACTAGTAGGATAAAAAAGGAATTCGATGGGGCAGATCTGGTGTGTGTGTAAATAGTGAAAGAAAGCATGAAGTCGTTCAATCGTTCTCTTTATAGATTTTTTAAACAAATTGTGGTATGTGTTTCTAAATATATGATTAGTAACAAATCTATTAATACCAATTTATGTTCATTTTACAAGAGCGTGGTTTACGTATGAAAACTTCGCCTGTAGTTTTGGCGACGTTAAAAAAATTTCTGTAAGATATGAATTTAATTAAGATTTTTGGATATCTTTCCATATAAATTTATGGAAATCTTCTGTTTGTTTATACACTTAGTACACCTGTAAAATAATGTATAAAAACAGATTTTTATTTATCATTTTTCTGTAAGGTTTTGGACCATCCGAAAATTTTACTAATCACTACTTCAATTTTCAGGTTAATTGACACATATATCCAACTAAGATCAATGCTAAATATTTAAATTACCACGATTTATTCTCTGAAGAATTATCACTGCTGCAATAAAACTTACATATAACACAATTATTATGTTATATTATTATAGATGCATAATATTTAAATGAAAAATTTTACCTTAAAAATTAATTTTTCAACCACAGTAAATGTTCCACATGAGAATCTCTGTGCTTGTACTGCAGTTGCTAACTCATCGAACGTTTTCGGGACTCGTTGGTACACAGGAGAAGTCATGAAAGATATTAGTATCTGAATATAAGCAGACGATAAAGTTAAGACTGACAGTAACCAAATTCCTAATACGAATCTAGAAGGAAATTGATTGACTGAATCCAACTCCGATCCTGAAATAACGAAAAATAAATGTATATTCGACAGCATTTTATTAAATCGATAATTCAAAAAATCTGAATATAAAATAGATACCTTGTCCAACAGATGTTCCAAATAAATACCAAAATGTTTCGTTAAATGACCAAAATTTTTGGTTTCTGCTTAGCTTCTGTTCATATCGAATTAGAAGAGATGTGACCAAAGCAATAAAAAATAAGGTAATGAAAATTGCAATCCAAACCTAGAGAAAGATATTTAAAAAATTTTTTAACCAAAATAGTTAAATGTTTTGTAGTTTTAGTAAATTATTAATATTTAATAAATTTATATATTTTTCTTTCATTCTTTACAATATATACAGAAAATGTACTCTTGCATTTATACAAGCTATTCTTTTACTCTTTGCAATGTATGCAATGTATACAGACGACATTACAATGTACAGAATGTAAGCATTCTGTATCATTGAACATTCTGTTTAAATTCATTCATGTTTACATTCATTCAGGATGTAAACATTCTGTACAATGAACATTCTGATCTATACAGAATGTTCATTATAGAGAATTTTATTATAAAGTCATATTCATGTTCATTGCAAAGTCATCTTTAAGAAAAATATTAATTTAGAGTATGCATACAATATTTATGTATTTCTCAAAGAGATTTTTTATTTAGAAAATATCTATTCACTCTTAAAAAAGAAAAAGTTCAGAGTTTAATACCAACACAAGTTATAATAACTTGGAGTATTTTATTTTTTATATTTTTAAATTCATTTAATTATTTCATAATATTCATAATTCTAAGAAAAATAATTTCATATTGAGGCAATCAAGATGCTCATCTCTTACTTGAATAGAAAATGGTTTAGCAATGGTAGTCCAGTTTGATGACCATTTTTTTCGTACTGCCACAAATCCTATAGAATGTATCTCTGTGAAAGTTGAGTAATCCACCAAATTAAATAAAGCTTTTAAATTTGGATACGACTGATAGGATATATCCGCTTCCTACAAAAAAAAAAATATATATGAATCATTTAATTTTGTTTCACTTCCAGCATATTAATCAAAATAATGCCTCCATTTTTCACGTACCCGAAGAGATTCAGAATTTTTAATTTAAAATAAAAATTTCAGTGTTAATATCAGATTATCTCAAATTTACATAGATCCGTTCTACGTAAAATTCGTACTAAAAATTAAAAATATTCTGATAGTAGAGGACAAAGTTATAAAGCAGGGCTACGGTAGTTTTCTTATAATTTCATCATTTATCATATAAATATCGGTTTTATGGGTTTACTTAAGTTAGTTTTCTTAAAGCAGTTTTGAATCAGGATCTCTTCTGAAAATCAGAAGGTCTGGGATCGGAATTGAATCCTGAAGGATATATGTTTGTTTTTTATAACCATTTTTAATAATATATGTTTGTGATACAATATAGAATACTATTTTGCATGGCGTATGTTCTGAAAACGTATGTTCTGACTTATGTGAAATTTGCCTCGATGATCCACTTAGGTTATTTGGGGATTGTCTATATTCGCTAAACATTATAAGAATCTGTGGCTGAATTTAACAATGAAAGGAGATATCGAAGCGTCTTTGTTCTTTATTTTATCTTTTGAGATATATTGAAATAAATATACAGTATACTTCTTGTTATCCGGTTGTACGGGAAAAAAAGATAGCTGGTTAATCGAAAAAATATGCATAATACCATTGGCAAGTTGTAAATTAAATAAAAAAATATAGTTCATAATCATATCGATAACATTTATTTGTCCTTTTGATTTAATTCTCTTTCTTTAAAACAAAATTATACCATTATTTATAAGAACTATATCAATAAGAATGGCTTCTGTTCGATGTATCTTATTGCGGTTTCAAACCCTTTCTTTACTTCCAAATGTATTATTCTTTATTATTTTCACTTCTAGCTGGAAGATAATGTGGATAATTAAAGTGAAAATCAGTTAAAGCGAGACCGAATAAGAGAAAGTCTATTGTAGTAGAAATATTTATACACTCATAGGGCCACATTTGTACTTTTGGAGGCCCGAGGCACAACATCATTATGAGATCCCAATATAACAACTCTATTTTAAATTTAATTATGAATTTAGTATTGAAAAATAAGTACTTCAATTTGCAATTATAACTAAGCTGTTTTTTATATTATTGTTTGTGAAGAGTAAGGTATTAAATGTTGCTTCATAGAGGTGTGAGGCCCCAGCTTGCGCCTAATGCGCCTTATGGTAAATGCGGCCCTGTGCACTCACATATATAATTATTAATAAATAAATTTATTTTTTATATCATTTATGGTAAAATAGCAATTTTGATACACTATGATTAATTTTCTCTTTGAAATACGAAAATTTACTCAAACTTTAACTCATACGACAGAGAGTTCTTATATTTGTAAGTTGCAGTTTATTGTGGAGAAAAACTTATTCATTTGTGATGCAATTGCTTTATATTTTAGAAAAATTATGAAATATGCTAGAACGTAAGTACAATATTTTCATATCCATCATATTTATTATTATTTTCGAGAAGTTGAAGTAACCTTATTGAAAAGTTTACAGTACTGGAAACAAAATTTACTTAAACTATTAACGTTACCTGATTTATAATTTGCCCTATCGTTCCACCAAAGGTTCCATTATCATATCTGAAAAAGAATCCTTTCGGCAGAGGTTTAACAATTTCGTAACTGCAAAAAAATTCCAATTTTAATTTATGATAAAATATATTGAGATTGTGTCATAGAACTTAATTTTAAAACTTTCAGTCAAAAAATAAAATATAACGAATTTTTCTTTTTATCATAGTATATTTTATAATAATATTACCCAAAATGTAATTTCTCTTGTAATATTTTGAAAATCTCCAAATTTGATCCTTCAATAAGTGTAATTTCTTTAGTAATTTCGTTAATTTTCGTAGATTTAGGATGCTAAGAATTTCATTAAAAAAAAAAATTAAAATGATATATTTCTAAACATCATAATATTAGAAAAGTAATATTACATCTAATGCAGCGATTTTCAATACATAATTCTCTCCCATTTTTTCTATAATTGAAAAAAAATATTGATTATATAAATTTATAAAAATATTTTAGTATATAATATATCAAATATTATAATACACTATATTAAGTTTTAAAAGTAATTATGGAGATAGTTTCTTCAAAAATATATCAATTATAGTGATAAATTATTGTTTAATAATTTCTATTTGTTTGGACACCAATTTTTGTCAACAGATGACGCCACATTCCATTGTAGTATAACACTAAGTGAGGGGGCGAAACAAGCCCTCCACAGGCTACAGATCTCTGTGGAGGGGTCAGCCGGATGGAGGAGGATGGGGATCGAAGGGCCGGGACCTATGATAAAAATTTCAAGAGGTGGGACGCCAGACTCGAACCCGGGTCTTCCACAGGGAATGCACAAAGCGTTTCCACGCGACCAATCCTGCCGACTTTCTGGACACCATTAAATTTCTTTTAATTTCTAACTTGTTTCCTAATTAAATGATATATTATAATCATGATATATTATAATCATTTATGATATATTATAATCATTTTTATTTATTAAATATGATTAAAACTTAAAAATAAGTGAAAAATAAATTATTTATTAAACAAATATATTCTTACATTAATTCATGTAATCAGATTAACATGATCACAAATCAGTATTCTAAATTAATGCCGAAAATTTATTGTTATTATTATTATTATTTTCTTATAATTATATATATTTAATTTCTGAAATAAATATTGTTGTTTAAAAATAAAAATATAATAAATTTTTACTGAGGCGATACTTATTTATGCTTCTGAACCTCAAAACTTGAGTTCAAATTCAACTTAAGACATTTTAATTAAATAATAAAAATAATCTTTCTCGAACAGACTTGTAGCTTAAACGATAAAGTCAGATTTACAAAGGTAAATTAAAGAGATGGCATTATTTTTAACTTTCATTTTAAATAATTTTTTTGTCATTAGATGACGCTACATTCCATTCTGGAAGAACTACCAACCCATGCGGAGGGCTCAGCCTTATTGTGGAAGACAGTGATTGACAGTCGGGTCCGGACCCTATGATAAGTATTTTCAATGAGTGGTACCGGAGACTCGAACCCGGGTCCTCTAAGTGGAAAGAGGAAACTTCTCTATGATGCCAATCCGGCCGACTCATTTTAAATAATTGATATATATTACTTTTGAAAATGCAAAATTATGCAGTTGTCTAATGAAAACTATTTTATCCATAAATCCGTGCTTGATAAAATTTACTCTGCTAATCCCACTTGTGATCATTTCCTTTGAGCTGCTGCCAATATCAAGTCAGTCTAATGCAATTATCATTTTTGTTTAAAAAAGAGTGTTTTGTTTTTTATTAATTAAGCCATTTTAAAATCATTCACATTCTCTTTGTATAAACTGAAGAAAAAAAATATATAAAGATACGGTATATGAAGGGTATAAATAGATATTATTATATAATAATATTTTATTGTTTTATATAAAAATATTAAATTGTAATAAATATATTATATGTAATATATTAAATATTAAATATAATAATATTATTATATACAGTAATACCCCAGAGTTACATAATAGGTGGGACCCGGAAGCATGACGTAATTTCGAAAATTTCCTAAGTCGGGGTACCAACAGATTTCCAAATATAATTTCAGGTACACATGTATTAGGTTCTGAACTGGCTCTTTACTATCCCGAAAACAATAAATTGTAAAAATCTGCACAGTGTAATTGTAATTAAAGATTTTTAATCAACAAATCAGTAAATGAAATATATAGGGAAAGTACAGTTATATGGGTATGGGTATATGGTTATATATAGGGAAAATACAGTTATGTGAGTATAGTTACATTACATTACATTGATATAATTGTAACAGAGCAATTATCTTTTTTTAAAAGATCGCAGCAGAAATTCGAGACTCTGTTACCGAATGGCGTTATATAGCAACCCCACATCTGCAAAATAGTAATGGCGTACGTAGTGACTCCGCCGAAATAGGAACGAAAAATCATTTTCCACTTAAGTTAGTAATTCCTTCCTTTTGAAATTAAAACCTTATAGATCTCAAACTATTATCGACATTCTGCTCATACATAGTGAATAGAAAGCAGGTGTCATGTAGTTATATTTACTATAAATGTTGCTTAGTTTGAATGAATACTTGTTGCACAGAAGGGGAGGAGCTAAAAATGGCAGTAGTGGGTATAATTGTAACAGGATCAATTATGATTATATAATTGTAACGTCAAATGAAGATTATCCCATATGACTCGTGGGTTGTGATACCTACAGCAACAGCAAACGCAAGGAAAAGTGGATGCAGTGCCAAGAATGCAGGCAATGGGCCCATATCGCCTGTGTCGCAAGACCTGTGTAAGCTACATTTATTTGCCAGAACTGCGAGAGCGAGATGAATGACAGTATGTAGGACTATATTATTGATAAGCTTTAATCTAAACCACTATCTGTGTTTTTGTCATTAATGTTTCCTTTGCAATTTTTTTAAATAAAAATTTTTGTGGGAAACCGCTTTTATTGAGCCTTCTGTCTTTGTATAAGTTTGCTACAACTTTCCCTATTTGATGTTACAACTCTACCCGTGCATGAGGTAGGTTGTAACAATCAGCAAACTTTAGTTTTTGCTTTGTAGCTCATAAACTGCTATAGGGGAAAAGGTGATTCTGTGCCTCTATGTAACTGACGAGGCTACTGAACAGGCCTATTGAACAATAATATTTTTTGCTTTATATATAATCTCCGAGAAGGAACAAAGTAAAAAAATTATAAAAATGCTACAATTATACCCACCTCCTACGAATACAACTATGCAAACGAAATCAATGAATTAATGTGAGAACTGAATAGGCCTACATTGTATTGTTAAATATATAATTATAAAATATTTTCAAATGATTGTTATGTCATTTATAAGTGAGAAAAAGTTTCAGAGATGTCATGTTTAAATGATTCTAACTACAGCCATTTTGTCGCAAGCATCCTTAAAATTAAAAGCAGATGTAGCTAACAACAAGGAATGATTCCCTGAAATTTGTATGATCTGTAATAAATTGTTTTTCGAAATATCTTGTGGACGATCAAACGAAAATATGAATATTCTCTTTTTCTTTTTTATAAGCAAGTTAAGATCGATGTCTCGATAAGGCGAACTTTCTATTTGATTTATATCATTTTGAAATTGAAAATCATCAAAATATTATCATGTTGGTAATATTATATTAATCGAATTTGATTATTTATAGCGCATTTGTTCACTATTAGATCTAATCTTGGATCTAATAACATTGTATTTATTGAACATTATATGATTTTATTGAAATTAGATAATATTTATGCGTGATATTGACTCATCTTTGTGAACGTCTTACTATATCGGTAATATTGATCATACTAATCATATTTTTTAATATTAATGGTTCTCCGACAATATAATTTATATATATTTCACGTAAATATTATAATATTTACGTGAAATTTTGTGATGATAGACAGAAATTATCTTTAGCGATCACTTCAATAAGCTTAGTTCTTAGAGTCTCAATATCATAGGCGCCATTGTGTTGGGACAACTGTCCCATCTAGTTAGTGCATGAAAATCTATAAGTTAGTGACACGGCATTGAAATTACAGTATATGGTTATATGAAATTGAAAAAATTTCCTTTTTTTATTTTGTCCTATGATACAATTCTCGTCCTTGACATAACCTGTACAATATAATACAGGTTATTCTTAACAATATTATTGATGTAATAAAAAATATGCGATTTATAACGGTGTAGTTCGAAACTGAACCTCGTCACCATAAGTCACCATCTGAAGTTGGTCGGATAAGTCGTAAATGCTCAAAGTTTATGGATTTCTCATTACTAATATTTACTATAATCCTTTCAATTAAAGAACTTTCGAGTCCAAATTCGGTGATCGACGAGTTTTTACAATAATTAGAATTAAGTATAAGCGATACGATGTGAAACGGACTGCAATAGAGAATTTATTACCATTTTCGATTTAATGTTTGATTTAAAAATATAATTATCAGATTAAAATATTTTAATCTTTACTTTATAAATGCTAAAATTAATTATAATTTGAAAATTTATTTTTCAAATTATAATTAATTTTAGCACTTACATTTAAAATTTACAATTTATTTTTAAAATTTACATTTTATTTCTTTCATTTTTTGATGTTTTTATTATATGTTTCACTAATCTTTATCAAATGTTTCAGTCTTAAAAATGATTATTTGTTTAAGTTTTGAAAAGAACTTAAAATATTCCTTAAAAGGACTCTACTACAGCACGACCAAGCCAAGGAAGGTGCATCTCCAACA
The DNA here is from genome assembly GCA_011317285.2 of Androctonus mauritanicus. Classification (NCBI taxonomy): domain Eukaryota; kingdom Metazoa; phylum Arthropoda; class Arachnida; order Scorpiones; family Buthidae; genus Androctonus; species Androctonus mauritanicus. Next base: position 9,575 of record WUQG02044480.1, read on the forward strand.
GATGTTGACAATTTACTGTAACTGGCATGTTTACTATTTCCAGATCATCGTCTGTTGTTTTGTTTCCTTTGGTTACAATTCTTTTAATTTTCGATGCAAAAACACTAGTTGTGACTAAAGTTTAATTGAAAATGTCACTTCGCATAGATTTCTGCTTTCCAAAGTATTTATATACGTTTAAAATAACATCTCTAGCTTGACTGCGCAATGTTTCCCCTCAGTTATAAACAATTGTAATATCTGCCATTACTGCTAAATACTAAAGGACGATGACGTCATTCGTTGTATTTATTTAATTTTAAACGATTAGAGATTTAATTTAATGTTTAGTAGCATAACTATGAAATGTAAAGTATAATTTAACTATTTTTAAAAGATAACAAACATTTCAAACTATTAACGATGGTAAAAAGTAAACTGCTATTGGATGAACGAAACAGAAACTGGTTATTCTATTGTATGAATTGACTTTTGCAATCCATAAGTTCTTTACCATATAAGGCAGCTCATCTTTCGTTGAAAATAATATAGGACATTTTACATTATCTTAATAAACATAAAGAACATAAAACTACAAAAACAAAGTACAAAAAAGACACTTTTCATATATCGGACCACTGGGAGAGGAATTGACCAATCACATAATTTATTGATTACATCACCGTCGTAAGTTATCGTGTGTTCCTAAATTCATCGGTAACTTCACCGGTGAAAGAAATTAGTTTCTAAATCCACCTGTGCAATTCATCGGTAGCGTTCCAAAATCTGACTTCTGTTCATCGGTGTGGTATCAAACTCACCAACTAAAAATGCTGAATGATGCTGAGTGGTGAGTCTGTCATCTGGAAATTTTTCGATTGAAGTAGATGTTGAAGAGGAAATATATAATAAGTTTTTGACAGGTTAGTCGTATTTACGAAATGATTAATAGACTAAAAATAGGTTAAATATCTTCATTGTCA
>WUQG02044491.1:0-10536 GCA_011317285.2 Androctonus mauritanicus
ATTCTCAAGCAACCAATACATATAAGTATAGTACTGTATTTTCTGAGAAAACACTCGTACTTTTTCTTTTTTTAACCCCATTCCCCATTTCCATTTTTTTAACCCGGCATTTTCACAAACCCAGCCACCCTTCGGTCCACATTAGGCCGAGTTTTTGGGACTCTATTGTATAATATACATACTGTAATTAGTAAGAAGAGACCAGGTTCGGGAAACAAAATAAAAAAGTTTTTGGTTCGGCTTTAAAGCTAGTTTTTGTATTTTTATACTGTAATTAGTTTAAAATAGACTAAATGGTTATAAATTAGATATATTTAAAAGTTCAGAATGCCTAATAAAACAACTTCATAAATTTTGCTTTAATGTTGTTTTGATTTTCTAATTAATTACCTTTCTACTAAGTATTTTTATAAAAATTATATTTGTTATTTGATTGTATGTTAAATTATATTTGTTAATTGAATGTATGTGATGGCTCAAATTATTAATTTAAGCCATCACATACACTCAGTTAACTTGAACTATTTCTATTTCTCTTTATTTTTTCCAAATTTATTCAATTCTTTTTTTCCAGTTATAATTTTATGCTCTAACATTAGCATACCATAATAATAAATATTTTTATTTGTTTGATTAATAAATTCTCCAAGAATCTTTATATAAATAAATGTTATAATCCTTTTGATGTGGATTATTTAATGATATATTTTTAATTTTGGTTGTTCTGTATTTTCAATTTTACTTTTAATATTTTCTTTAGTTATTTAAGTAGTTTTATACAATAGACAATTAATATAGATTTTTTTTAACTTTAAAATAGACATTATGTGATTCCTCTTTTGAGAATTTATTAAAAAAGATTCAATCTGTAATACATGATGATATACGCTATCAAAAAGGAACATTGAATACACTATCTCAAAAGTGTTTTGCTGTAAAGGTATTTTTTTTTGTTTTTTTATCTAATTAAATTTTTATTAGTCAAATAATAATAAATTTTAAGCTAAAGATCAATGTGGCAAGATTAATTTCCTTTTTTGTATTGCAGTGCAATCAGAAAATTTTTCTGCAATAGTACTAGCTTAAATTTAACTGTAAAACAATGATTCATACCTTTATTTGCAGTTTGAATAATAAGTTATATAGTTACATAGTTTGTCATTTGCCAAATATCAGAAAATAAGGACAGTCTTTCTTTTAATTTACCAACTAGATTTATTTCAGAGAAAATATTATACAAAACTTATAAAAAAATTATGTATATAGGCACTCCTCTAATTATGAACATTCATATTTGCAAACATAAAATTTCATTTTCGAATTTCACAAAATTTCAAAAACTCTTCAATAATTTTCAGTAATATGATAGCAAAATTCTCTAGCAACCAGTATAATATAAAATTATTCATTTAGTTAACATATGGAATATTTCAAGATAGTGATGATTACAACAAAAATTCCTCACTTTATGTTTGGAACTTTTCATTCACATCTGTGAAATAAGAAACTTTTAACTGGTTCATTTGTGAAATATATTACAATATACAGCATATAAATTTATTTCAATACTTTTGGAACCAAAATAACTGCAGTATCTGAATTCCGAACAACCCAATTTATTAATAAAACTTATATATGAATTATGTTCATAACTAGAGGAGTGCCTGTACTTTTACATAAACCTTAAAATTCTGTCTTTTGTTGGTTAATAGAAGCAGTAAATGAAGGACAGTAGTGGATTTAAAAAATAAACTGTTAAACATTTGACCTCAATGAAGATATAGCCAGTTTTATATTATTATTAATATTTTATCTTTCAACTTTCATGATTTTGTTTATACCCAGATTCATAATAGAGAAAATTTGCTCACAAATATAAATGATTTTGAATATAGTAATCCCTGACTTATGCAATTAATTCATCTCAAAACTTTTCAAATAAATCAAAAACTGTATATCAAACAATGCTTAAATTCAATATATATAAATGGGAACATTAGTGAATGGAATGGCTAAATGAAATTTATGAACATACTTTAAGTATAAATAAGAAATTTAATGCCACAAGCAATATTTTTGCAAAAACATTGTTTATAGCTTTGAAATGCAAATAAAAAATTCATTAAATTATTTAATAAATTTTTATTTCTGTTTTATGGAATTTCAACAAAAATTAAAAGACTTGTGCATCTGTGTATCTCTGAATCCATAGAAATTGAAACTTCATAAATAGGTCTTACTGTATACTTATAAAAATTAAAATATCAAAAATAGCAATTTTGTATTTTTAAATTTATTGTGTAGACTGGAGTGCTCACAGGCTTGAATTTGTATACCTGTTTTAAAGGAAAAACTGAAATTATTCATCTATTGTCTTTATATGTAATTCACTTAAAATAATTATCGTCACTTTATGTAAGATTTCAATGAAAATTGTACATAATACAGTACAAAATATGAATGATGCATCTGAAATTGGTGCAAAATTTATTAAGGTACAAATTTATAGACTTTTTTTTTTAAATTTTCATAATGGTTTTTCATGATTTATAATACTCTGGGTCTTAGAACTGGCATTACTACTCTCAGATTAATTAAAATAAACTAAAGTAAATAATGCTTTTTGCTATATTATTAATGTAATAAAAAACAATATAACATAATCTCATCTATACTGTTGACAGTTTCTGTAAAACAACTCTTACTAATAAAATGAAAAATGCAAAATATATCAAATGCATTTCATCATATTGGCAATACTTTTCTTTAAATGTATTAGTTATTATAGAGAGACACCTTTCAGTTGTATTAAATTATCGTGATTACTTCTAATTTATCAAATAATTGAATCATTTCAAAATTTATATTATTTTAAAACCTTTTTATTCTAAATATAATTATTAATAGATACAAATCAAAATCTGCATATTATCATATAAATGCAAGATATAGATGTAATATTAATATAATATAATGTTTTATGTTGTAGATATAATGTTAATATGAAGGATTGTAATATAATATCATATAACATAATTAATTTTTATTTACTTTGCTATTAGCCAAATATAAATGGTCTTCTTGATGTTGCACGTAGAGCATATACAGAAACTGTTGAAGATATTGCAGGTAGAATTATTTTAATTTGAAAATGTTACTTTACAATTCCATAAATATATATAAATATATATATATTTTTTTCTATAGAATTAATTCAACAATTATCAAAACAATATAAGCTACCATTAATCTGTAGTTATGGTGTTATAAGAGGTTTTTATATCCAATTGTTTGTTGGTGGAAAGAAAATTATAACTGTTAATGATTTGCCTTCTATTTTTATAAAAGTAGTGAAGTCAAAGAATTATCTTAATTTCACAACAGAAGATTTGGTAATTAAATAAGTGATGTTATTTTTTTATATATATATACAATTATTTCGTGACATGTTTTTAAATAATTGGAACTGAAGGTTTTTACATAACTTGTATTTTGCATCAAAATCAGAAAAATAATTTAACAACAATATATTCTGAAGCAAAAACTACTGGTGATAGTGGACTATTGTGATTTCACTTACAGCATGTTATGATGCCATATTCTTTGATTGAAAGGGAGATAACATTGACTGGAATGATATCATGCCAATAATATGATACTTAAGATCAATAAACAACATACAAAACAAATAAATTAAGTAACATGAATTTTGAAATTTTATAAATTATCATTTTTGGATTTGCAAATCTAATAGATGTTTATGCTCTGTACCTCAAAAAAAGGAAAAATATATTTTGGAAAATATTTTGTGTAAAGTCAAATTTACATAAGTCAGAGAGATGCTGTATTGTATATTTATTAAAATAATTATTAAATTAATTACATTTTTGAAGATAAAAGTAGATTAATTTAAAATAATGGATAATTTTAAAAAAATCAATTATATAGGAAAAATATATATAATTTTTTATACAAAAAATAAGACTGTAGATCATCTGTTGAAGTGCATCAGATAATCTACAGTTGAGTTTGGTCATGATTGCTGTGGCCAGTTGCATCTAGATTTGATGTCAAAACAAACTGCTTCTCTTTCTACTTCTATTCTTTTCATTTTGGTTTCATCTTTATTTCATGCAGTCCTTTTTCCAAGTTCCATATTTCTTCTATATTCCTTTTTATTAGATCTTCAATGTCTAAGTCCATGGAAAATTTTCCATAGCTATGAGCAGTTTTGAATCAACATCATCTCACTTCTCATTCCACTTCTCTATCCACTATTATAGGAACAGTTTGGAAAGATACTGTTGATAAGTACATTTATCTCTGATGTACTTAGAATTTTTGCCATAACAGTTTCATTACTTTTATTCCTTATAAAAAAAAAAGAAATTGAATTTATGATATAGTTTTATTTTTTGCTATCAAAATATAGTGCTAATATGCAAAATATTTTGTAATCAATTAAGTGTAGTATTTTTGTATTTTACAAATCCAAAGCTTTTTCCCATCTCTGAAATTATGTTAAACAAATGATTATAACATATACTGATTTATGTATGGATAAATTGACTAAGAGATAAACAGCTATTGGCAAAAATAATTATTTCAAAATAGTAAATAAACAGAAATGAAAACTAAACTAAATTTAAATTATACTATGGATGATTTCAACATTATTTGATTGAACGGAATAAAACACTTATTAGCTACTATAACACACTAACTATGAATATACTTTTGCATTTTTAAACAATTGTAGACAATGATGAATATATGAAATGATATATGATATATATGAAAATCTAATAAATGAAACGATTTAGGAATTTTAACCACTGAATACATTTTATCATATATTGCTGATTAACAGTATTTATACAACAGGCTTGTTTATAACCATTTAACTCTAATAGATGAGTCCATCAGATATTTAAAAATTATTAAGGCTGATTTTTAATGAAAGATCTGTTAACTTGATAACAGTACATGTCAATCCTCTAATTATTGAAATGAAACAATTAATAACAATTTTTAAAACTTTTCAGTTGTGATAAAGCTTTAGCTCTAATAAACTACTTTAGAAAAATGCAGAAAATCATAAGAGTACAGTAGACTCTCAATTATCTGGGGTTGGATTATCTGAGTTATGGATTAATTGAGGATATCCACAACCTAGAAGTGATGGCTGATTATTGATGTTTTATCTTAGATACACAATCTGAAAGATTTTTAAATGCCCCAAATTCATTTCTTTATTATATGTTAAATTACAAATTACATATACAAAAATTACAAATATTGCAATAATTTTTTGCTGCAAATAAACTAATTTCTTGTTTACCTTTCAACAAATTATAGCATATCTGGATATATGCATGTATATCATTTATTTATTTTTTTTAATATTAAATGCATATTTCTTGACTATTCTGATTAATTGAAAGTATACTATACATTCAAATGGCAAGGATGAATCATGTTGCTTTAAAATACAGGAATAGTCAGTTGTACTTTTAAATACTTGGTGATAATGTCAAATCCTTAATTCATTGTTATAAATGAAGCATACTTTAAAAATTAATAGATATCTCACTAATTCTATCTGACAATATGATAATCATTCAGGAAATTGAATAAATCTCAAAAGTCAAAAATGATTCTAGGCAGGCATATGTATAGCCAATAGGTTACATTTCATTCCTCAATGATAGAAACATTGTGCATCAGATGCAACCAGCAATGATGCACTGCAACATACTAATCTCTAATTTTACCTAAAAATATGTTTTATTATATAAAGTTAAATAGAAATAGTCTGAAAAAAATTTATTATTTATGATATTTTTTATATAAATTATTCATATTTTCTTTTAATTCTTACTGTGAAATAATTTAATTAACTGATGCCAAACTAGTTGAATTAGTTTGAACTGATTATTGAGTAATTAGATATAACAGGTTAAGTTCAAACTTTAGGAGTTATGCATTTTCTTAAATAGTGGAAATCATTTCAATGTAACGAAACATGGTATAAAAACAGTTTTGTATGTTTTGAAAATATATTTTACATTGAAATATTTAAAAACTGACTTGTGATTGCAAATTTCTTAACACAAAAATAAAAGTGTACAATATTTTTATATACTGGTTGTGTTTGATTGTATAGCCATAAACTCTTCATTGCTTAACACTTTCAATCTTTCTAGAGAAAAAGTTGGAAGCATCTCTCTCTAAAAGTTCATAGAGTTTTTGGATAATTTATTACAGTCATTTGATAGCTCATTCCTTATATAAAGAATTGGCTAATACAGTTATTAATAATTCACTTCAATTAGGCTTTCTGCATTCATTATTTCATAATTGAAACACTTTGATCAGCAAGATTTTATAGTTATAATTTCTGAATAAGATCATAATTATGATATTACTTAAAACAGCACTTTCCGTAGTTGGGAATGATTGTAAACTTTTATTAACATCAAAAAAGTTAATGTTTTGGTAGTAACTAGAGGGTCTTCAGGCTATACAATCAAACAATTTTTAAACTTCCAACAATTTATGTACAGAATCACAACATAGTGTCACCAGCTTTAACATTTAACATCAAACATTTAACATTTATTTAATGTAAAAAACATTAGCTTTTTTGATGTTAAATAAAAGTTTATGATTATTCTCAACTGCAGAAAACGCTCTTTTAAGTAATATTATAAGTAAAGAGTAAAAGCAATTAATTGCAAGTATGCATGAAGATTATAAATGTACTGAATATATATAAATCTAACTTTAATAAATTTGACTTAAAAATTTTCACAATAAAATATTTTTCATATCATCAATATATTTGATGATATGAAAAATATTTTAGCATTGTAAATTATAGAATATTATAGTATATTATATTGTAAATTATAGCATTGTAAATTATATAATAGCATTGTAAATATTATAGCATTGCATTATAGCATTGTAAATTTTTACAGTTTTCTGCCTATGATTTCCTGTATTATATAATATTTATTTAGTATTATGATATATTTATTTTCTAATGATATACATAGATTTTATTGATGTTTACAGAAACATAGCCTTTATGTAAAATTAGGAACTGTCTCAAATAATTTATATCTATATAAATTTATATACAGATATACCCTGTTATAAAATACTAATTGAAACTAGAAAACCTGTACATTAAATGAAAATACATTAAATGAATATAATATTATATTTTAAATGTTTAGATAGATCAGACCAAAGGTTGATGATGAATATCTAAGCCTAATTTATGAAGAATCAAATATTTCCCAACTCCTTTTCAAAGCAATACATTGGTTTATTTCTATTTATTTTCATTTTGATTATTATTTAACTTTCAAAATTAATATTTCACATTATAAACATGCATCAATAGTAGAAATAGTTATTTTTGTTCATTATATTAATATGACAAAGGTTATTTCTTCCAGATTGATATACAAATAAGCTTAAATGCACTATTTATTAAGATGCTATTTGTCATAGTTAACTGTTTGTTGCATTTTTATTTACTTTTCATTAACAATGTTCTGTTATGAATGAAAGACTTTAAATTTCCAGTAATTACATCATTATTTATAGAAAACATTTTAATGCTACAGTTATTTGCTTAGTAGTTCTGTAAAATTTAAATTAATATAAAATAATTATTATTCCTCAGTTTTATATTGCAATAATAATTATTAACTAAGTGGTATACTATTTTGATCATAATTAACAAATATAGTTAAAATTTTTTGTTTACAATATGCCATTGATAATTTACCATTGATTATTCCTGTAATTTTTCCTTATTTTTATTGATAAAAAATATGGTGACAGGAAATTATATAAATTTTATTGTAAATCTAAAATAAAATATTATAAAGTCTACTTATAAGGCAAAGTTTATTCAAAATATAAACAGCACCAAAAAATAAGAAGAATTTCATAGTTCAACTTCTGAAATAAAAGTTGGTTACTAAATTGAAAGTCTACTGCCACCTTGTCTATGATTTTTAACATGCTAAGCATCTGTTAGATTTACAATGCATTTTTTGTTTTTATACTATTTGAATTTTTTTATATTATAAAATGCTATTTTAAATTGTGATTGACGTTTAAAAAATTGATATGATCAAATTTTTGAACATGCACTTTGCAAATAGCATGCAGTTAAAATTTCCATAGTTTATTAAATGTTAGAATAATGTGTAAATAAAGCATTATTTCATATTTTAAGTTTATATAATGTAAAATGTTATTATTTTATATTTTTTATAAAGATATTATGTACTTTTATCTAAAAAAAATTGATGGATGACAGAATTAGGGATATAGAGAAAAATCTTTGATTTTTCTATCAGATTTATGCAATCTTCAACAGTTCTGATCAATAAGCATATATTAATGATAATTAATATATGTTTATTGATCAGAACTGCACTTATCTGTGCATTTATTATGCACTTATCTATGACACGGGATTTGCATTTTTGATGATTATTGTTTACTGGATCATTTCCCATTTCATTAAATGTAGCAAAATTTGTTTTGTTGCATCATTTCATTAAATGTGAACAATTCAGTTTGATTTCATTATTTTATTTTTCATTTTGTTATTTAAATATCTTGTAATGTTCAATAAATTAAATATTAAGAAGAAGAAGAAAAAAACAGATTTGATGAATTTCATTTAATTTTTTTATTTTTGATTTTTTTGCTGGAAAAATCATATTTTCAATCTTTTTAGTAATGATTTATTTCTTAACATTCGATAATAAAAAGTTTTTGATATCAAGTATAAGACTCATCCAATTTCAAACATGTTATAAAAAATGAAAAAAAAATCTTACATGTTAGAATTGAGGAAATATAGTGATTACCAGTATTTATATTTTGCTTCATGTCATAAAAGTGAATCGTTTATTATAATGAAATATAAAAACAAAATTATTGTTCAGCATATACTATATCACATAGTGTCAACCATTTCAGATCACACACTGTCAGCAATTTCATAAGACAACAGTCTTAAAAAAGTGGAAATTTTAAATTCTGTTGTCAGTATATTATGACAGGACAGTAACACATTATAGCAGAGATGAGTAGTAAAATTGATTGTACATTACAGTGAAAATATATTAAGCAAGTGTATATAAAGGAAGTATTATAAAATTTATATTATATTTATTATAATTTATAAGTTTTGTTGAATTTTTTGCATAGTAAAACTTAACTTGTATTTTACTTTTTATATAAAGAAATGTTTAAGTAATATGTTAATTGCTTATTTATTTTCATGTTGGGAAAAAGATAAAGTTAAATGGTAAGTTAATTTTCAGTTTTGTTACTAATTAATAATTAGAGAATTTCTGCACAGCTATGATCCAGTTCTGACTGATAACTAAATAAAAAAATTGTATCATTTTGGAAGTCATTGGTAGTCACTTCAGCAACTCCAGGCTAGTTTGAACTTCCAATGTCAGATTCTCTAATATCATAAATTATCTCTATTTTATAGTTTGAACTTCCAATGTTAGATTCTCTAATATCATAAATTCTCTCTATTTTATAGTTTGAACTTCCAATGTCAGAGTCTCTAATAGCATAGATTCTCTCTATTTTTGTAAATTTTCTTGATTCATAAATTATTTCTATTCTTTCCTCTATTATTTCTAGTAAAGATCATTTGTTATATTAAACCATTGATGGCAAATTTTAATATTCTGAGTTGCATCAGCAAAGACATGGCTTTCTTCTTGTCCCAAAAACACAATAACAAAAAATGGTTTTTATCAGTCAACAATACAACCAATACAGATATTAAAAGCAACAATACAATTCACAACCTTATGCACTGTGGACTTACTTGGTCAGAACTGAATCATAACTCTGTGGAAACTCCCTATTAAATAGTCTTTAATTCACTATATTTTATTTAGTTTTTGACTATTCATTATTATGAATTTTTAATATTTACAGGACAATAGTTTTACATACCTAAAATATAATATTTTATATTAGTTTTTTACTTATAAAATATTCTTACTGTTGAATATTTGAACATTTAAATTATACTGTGTATAAATAAAATTTGAATGCAATTAATAATTAAAAAATAAATATAATTTAATGAGTGCTAGTGATGCTTTGAAATTAAACCTAATTAATATGCAAAAAAGTATAAAAATTAAATTTGTGAAATCTCACTTAATTTTTGTTGAAATCTTTTAAAATTTTCAAGATTTATTGCATTTTTTGCTCTCTTTCTAACAGTATAAGCATTTTTTGGAATCTTATTTTTTTCACAACTTTTCATTACATATATGAGATCAACAAAAACAGAATTTTTTTTTAATATGAAATTTTAGCCATCTAATGTAATAGTTAATATTTTTAGATAAGATGAGTTATCTGAGCTAAATAAGTACATCCGGACGGCAGTTGTGTATAGAAAAACTTTTTATTTCCCTTAACGTTTTCAACAATTTATAATTTTGTCATCTTCAGAGGCTA
>WUQG02044502.1:0-10535 GCA_011317285.2 Androctonus mauritanicus
GCATAAATAAACAGCTAACTGGACTACACTGATAACTGAACATTACGAATGACGATAAAGATGATGATTTATACTCTGATCAAACGAAGAAAGCTCTGACCCATGTGCACATACTTGCTATGTTGGCTTTGCATTCATGGTGGCATCTTGATTTTATTGATAAAAATTATTTATTATAAAACACCTGATTGTATTTTAGTTAATTTGTTTTAAATTTAATTTTGTTAATTTATTTATTTATATAATGTTGAAAAATTAACATTTAAACAATTTATATAATTAAAAAATATCTTTATCAAATTCACCTGTTATAAGATCTTTATATCTTTGAATTAAAAATAAAAAAAGAAATATCTTATCAAGAAATAACATAATTATATACAATATGACATTCAATTTATGTATACTTTGTGTTATAATTGACTAAAAGGCAAACTATAAAATTATAAACATTTTGGATTATAATAAACTTTATTCTTAAACTCAATATTTTTTTTTGTGAAATCAACTAATCATAGAATCAATAAATATTTTGGTTTATTTTTATCTTATTCTGATTTACAATATTAGATTAAAAGTTTTAGGATCAGAGAATAATTATTATTTATGCAAATGACCTGTAATTCATCAGAAAACTGGAAGATGATACTGAAATTGGATAAGAGGTATGCAGTTTTAACAAATATAAAATTTTAATATAATTAACAAATTGCTAGATCTTTTATAAATTAAAAACTTATTGATTATATGGGATCTGTGCTTGTCTGTCCAATTTAAGCACGGATAAGTGCGCATGGAGTCCAAGTTAGAGAGGAAATGTATGTGGAAATTTACAATGCTTATTTATATATAAATTCATGTTTATTTGAAAGAGAATAAAAATTAAATTTGTGAATTGGTTACAGGAGTAAAAAGAGAAAATCAAAGAAATAATCTATATTATATATGAATGGAACAGGCTACCTATCAAATCTATCAATAGCAAATGGGTTGAAATATCACACCTCAAACACTCAACATACCTGAAGAGTCAGATGAATCTGAACTAAGTTATTTGAGATCTAGATACTTCTTTGCAAAAAGGACAACCTTTCTCTTGATTTAAGTTCACCATTCTTTTCTCTCTCTTCTCTCTTTCCTCCCCTTCTCCTCCTTCTGCAAAAAGATATGATTCATTCATTTATATAATTCCGATGTGTATATAACTTCCATTCTTACAGTCTGGTTCTCCCACTATTTTCTCGTGAAGACTATTCCCAACCCATTTTATTTATATTTATTTTAAGTAAAAAAGTTAGCATTAATAATCGATGTGGGAAAGGGGTTTTAAAGAAAGGTAAATTTTCATTTCATTGATTTTTAACATATTAATAAGAGTACAAGATATAATAATGACAATAATGAAATTGATTAGACAAAATTAAACGATATAATAATAATACAGTTGATATAACACAATATAAATCAACTAATATAATAATATAATCTGTTAGAATAAAAATATATGTGATACAAAAAAAAAATGATAAAAGTTTCAGTATGATACTCTGCAAATCTCACAATTACTTTAAAAGAAACCATTAAATTTTTCTTCATAGTAGATTCATAATTATGCTATATACAATCTTCAAACAGATCACAATTTATTGTATAAAGTAAAAACATTTACATCTAAAAACACTTATGACTTCTTCAGTTCTCTTCAGTTGATAAATATATATAACACATTATTTTAAATTATATAAGAACACACATGCTTTAAAAAAATTTAAATTTAATTGCTAATATTAAAAATCCAAAATTTCAAAAAACATTTTTCCGAATATAAATTTCATTTGATGGTTTATCATTTATTGCCATAGTAACTGTTCTACATGATTTTTACACATATTTTTATATGGTTTATCTGCACAAATATATTTGTTCTTTCAACATTCTCTTTCTCCTAATAACTTTTCCCTTCTATCAACAGCAGATATCATTGTTTAAGAATCTAATTCTACAATCAAACTAAACAGAAGACAGTGTCCAATAGCAATTATGAAGACTACAAATAAAGACATGATCTGAGTAAAAAGTTGATGATGTTAAAAAAGACATTATAGTAACACAAACATCCATCTTTTGAATGGGACAAGACACACAGTTATGATTAAGGATTGCATGGTGCCCAAATTTAACTTCTTCAGAATTTTTACAGGTAATTTTTCCTAGAATGGAGAGATGGATTTGGGTGCAGTGTCAAGAATGGATTAGTCTGGTATATAGATGATTCCAAAATCACTACTGATGTAAGAGCGGAAGTTTACTGTAAGAGAATGATATGTCATATTCTTATTCTCTTGGACAGTTTGCCACTGTCTTTCAAGCAGAAATCTATACTATTTCTTCATGTGTCCAAATCAATCTTGATAGAAATTACAGTAAAACCTATTTAAGCTGGATACTGTACAAGCCAGAAACCAGCTCGACATGGAAATATTTTTATTCCTGAACAACTTTCATAGAAATAGCAAAGAAAATACTTATTTTAAAATTTCACTGAAGGAAAAAAAACCTGTATAAGATGGAAAAATAATAATTTTTTTCATCTTATAAAAGAAAAAGTGGTTTTGAATTTGAAACCATTGGCCATTCTGAACAAAGAATGGAAGAATTTTCTGAAGTATCACACCTTGATGAAATTCAGACATTTATAGGACAGGTTGAAGACATTAATATGCTGGTAAATGCTGAATACTATATCAATCATTAATAAAAACTTTTTAATAAAGGCAAGTTATCAAACTATGAGTGATTTGATTCAGTCAAGAAGAGAGGAAAATCCTATAAATGAAGATGATGACAATGAAAAAAGGGTTGGGAAGAGACTTTCCAGAAACAGAAAAAATAAGAAATTTTGTTAATGCCACAAATAAATTGGCTATGTTAAAAGAATTTTCTGAACATCTCAGTTGCATGCAAATTACTGAAAAACTTTTGTAAATATGCACAATGATGGAAAGATAAGCATGTTTAAGTAAACATGCAAAACAAAAAACTCTTGACAAAATGTGGAAGTCAAAAGAAACTTTTGTAATTTTTATGAGATACTTAAAAGTGAAATTTTAATTAAAACTTGTAATTCAGTCCTACTTGTATGTTTTTCTAATTCTGTATTAGAAAAACATACAAGTAGGACTGAATTATTATATGTCCAGTTTATTTGCTTTTTAAAAATATTCTATGCATTTTATTATATAGACCAATACAATAATTTGATGCTATATTTTATTTATATATTACCAAATATGTACTATTGCAATAACAATGCATTATAAATGCATTGAATGTTTTTTTTTTTTTAATGCAAAGTGAAACCTGTATAAGCTTGGAAAACTGTCTAAGGTGGAAAAATTTTCTGGTCCCTTGGAATTTCAGCTTAGACAGGTTTTAAATGTGTATTAATAAGCATATTTATATACTATCAAATATAAATATGCTGCATTAATTTCTGCTTGACTGTCTTATAAGATATACTTGATACTCTTGCTTTACTTCAAAACTTATGTGGGAATGTTGTTATATCATTGTGGAATTGGCTACCAAGAACAAGATTCAATTTGTTTGGTGTCAGGGCATAAGAGGATTGAGAGCAATAAAGTTGCAGATGGGCTAGCCAAAGAAGAAGAATCTTATCCCTTTATTGGACTAGAACCTGCTCTGGGCTTAGATCCATGCATTTGGGGAGATTGTCAGGGACTGGTTTCAGCTTAGTACTCCTCTCATTGGAGGTCTATTTCTGGACAAGAGAAGCAAAGGCTTCATTAACAGAGATTTTAAGTCCTTCATTAGCAGAGGAAAAAAACTGTTTGCATTACATAAAAATCAAGTAAGGATTGTTAGAGTTCCTTATAGGGCACTTTCATCTTAAGAGAAATCTTTATTTAATTGGAATTGTGATAGTCCCAATTGTAGATGTCAGAAAAGAGATGATATTCCTCTTCGCATATTATGTGAATGCGTAGCCATTTTGGGGATAATATAGGATTTAAGATTGTATTTTCCTGCACCAGAAGATCTTTTTATAGTCCCATTGAAGAAAATACTGTCTTTTGTATGTAAGACAGGACTTCTTATATGGTGATCCTGTTAGGGGCGCATAATAGATCATTAGTTGATTGCAGTGCTAAGGCTGTTTGAGTTCCCTTTCCTACATTCATCATCATCATCACAAACATCAGTTTCTTAATTCAATTTGATGTTCAAAAATTTTCCATTCTCTCATCATTCTTTTGTTTGAATATCATTAGAGTAAAGTAATTTGATTGAATTAAACATTTCAGTTTATTTTTGAAATTAAATTGTTATTTAGATAGGAAATGATGATAAAAAAAAAAGAAAATCTGCTCTGATGTATGTTTTTCTTAATTTTAAATAAATTTGTATTCCTAATTTTTCATTAAATTATTAATGAGAGAATTATGCCTAAAATTCATTCTCTGGAACTTATGTACAGTGTTTAATCAAATAAACTTTGTTTTTTAATTGGAGCTAGTCATTATTTTTGTACTTATTGCTAGTTTTGTTGTTTTTCTGATTACAGTTTGACAAAATGGCTTTGATTGGTATTTATAAAAAATTTTGATTTAGTAATAATCATTTCATCATCATATCTTTAATATTTTTGAAAAATTTATAAACCTATTTAAAAAATAATTGCTTGGATGATTCAGAAATTCTTGAAGGTTATAAACATGTTTTCTTGTATATTTTTATTATGAATTATTTTATAAGCACCATTTTCAATGTTATTGAAGTAGTCAACCGTTTTTGTGTGTTTTACATGTATTAATCAGTGGTT
Source organism: Androctonus mauritanicus (assembly GCA_011317285.2). NCBI lineage: Eukaryota > Metazoa > Arthropoda > Arachnida > Scorpiones > Buthidae > Androctonus > Androctonus mauritanicus. The sequence goes on from WUQG02044502.1 coordinate 4,844, forward strand.
ATCAGGAATTGCATGATTATAACAAGATATTTGATATGAGAAGAATTGCTTTTGCAAAGTATATCTTAAAATGATAATACTGATACTATACTGATGATACTGATAGTATACTAGTAATAGATAGTAGATTAGATAGTAGTAAATACTGATAGTGTTGATAATTCTGTAATATAGTTTCAATAGTTTAATTTGTATGAACTGTTATTGAAATATTGTTTTGTTTAAATATGAATGATACAGAATTACACAATTAAAATAATTTTGACTTTTGTATCACTGATATGATATGAATATAAGTATAATAATTGTTTACAAATTTATGCATTGAGAACTATTGATGATTTTAATATTTTTTAAGTTTTTCAATAATTTTTTATAGAATTTTACAATGTTACAAGACAAACACCTAGGAACAGAAATAGATGGTCGCAGTCCTAGACATCAATCTAAGCTGCAAGAATTAGCATTTTTGGCAGAAAAATTGGGATGTACTTCAACTCAACTTACAGTTGGTTAGTAAAGTCCAAATTAAATAATAATAAAATTAAATTCTGCTCTGATAAGTAATTTCTTATAATCTAAGGCATCCCTTTCAAATAAATTTTATAATTTAAAATAAACTTTTAATCTATGTTTAATGAACTAATAGGAGGAAAGGATGTCCATTAATAGCAAAAGTATGTTAGTGTTTTAAAAATACAGTACAGTAAACTGTACTGTATTTTTCACTATGTACTGAAAAAATACAGTACACTGAATAAAATACAGTACAGTACTGAAAATACAGTACAGTAAACTGTACTGTATTTTTCACTAATTTAACAAATATATATGTAAAGTATTTCACACAAAATAAAATCAAATACTGTTAACTTGAATTTCCTTTATTGCTGTTTTACTGTTTACACTTCAACCAACCCTACAAGAATGCTCGACCTTTTGACCACCCCAATGCTATATTATTACATTCCACTCTAATGCCATAGTAACACACTTCAACGTCACAATGATCATTTCCATGTGACTGCAATCCTTAAATCATATTACTCTACATCCCCCCTCTTGTAGATTCAGCATGAGGCTCATTGTACAAACATAGTTTAGAAATGTGAATGAGATCGATTGATCTTCTTTCTTTTCACATCCTATCTCATACATAACATTGAAAATCTTGTTTATCACTTTAAACGGTCCTGACATCAGAGGTTACAACTTCTTTCGTGTGGTTGAATTTTTATTTTCAATTAACACTAAATCTCCAGGTTTTAACACTATTTTGATGCTTATTATTGAAGTAACCTTTATTTCTGCTGTGAGCTTTCTGAGTATTTTTGAAAGCTAGTTTTCTTGTTTCTTCTATTGTAAGAAAAGGATTTCTTAAAATATAGTCCAAAGATAGTATCCCAGCACACTTTACAACAAGTAAAGTGTGCTGAGTTACTACCTTAAAGAGCAAGTGGTTTGGTTATATTTTTGGGTAGTATCCCAAACACAGGGCCGTAACTATGATGTGGCGAAAGCGGCATTCGCCATGGGCGCAGCTTGATTAGGGGCACAAATTTTTAAAATTTATTTCAGTTATTTGCAGGCAAATGACTTTTTTCAATAAACGTTCGCAGACATAACGTTATGTTTTTCTTTGATTTTATTTCTTACTTGTTAGAAGAGGTAATTCATGGGGAAGTGGCCAAGTTGTATGCCCAAACAAAGGTGCCAGGTCAAGAAGGGGTGCTATTTTTATTGATAAAGTAAAAGTTAAAGTAAAAGTAAAAGTTAAAGTAAAAGTTGATAAAGTAAAAGTTAAGTTTACAATGACTCATTGGTTTCTATCTTTTCAGTAAAAATTTATGGAAAGGCTAAAGAAAAGTAATAAAAGAGGATTTGTACAAATCTATTTGCTCATTTATAAGAAATTTACTTTCATTCGCTGCTTTCTGAATTTTAGATATTTATAAAGCAAATTTTAATCCATTTTACAAATATATAAGGTGTTTAAATTTCAAATTGTCTATGCTTATAATATGCAAGTTGAAGATCGTAAAATCGTACCTATGTTCTTCCATTGGAAAAGAGTGATTGACAAATATGAATATAATAACAATTGAAAAAGATATTGCAAAAACATTAAATTGTGATAATATAATCGATATATTTGCAAATGAAAAATCTAGGAAAATTCCTTTGTAAAATATGTTAAACTTAAGTTTTTTTATGATAAATATTATTTTGATTTTGTACTATAGTATCTGTATTTTCCAATTTTTGGTTATTAACCTACGAGCTGCCGAAGCCGATCTAATCGGCTCGCCACCTGCGCAGTTTAATTAATTAATATTGATTACTTTACGATTTTTTTGCATTTTATAGATTAAAATCTGACAGATTTGATCAATATATTATGAAACTACATAATGTTAGGATTCTAATGATATATAATATTTATGTCAATCGATTTCTGTCACGACGGATTAATAATTTATAAACTCATTAATAATTAAAATAATTAACGTTAATTGCTGCGCAGTAGACGTAATTTTTGTGGCAGTTCTATGGTTAAGCAACAAGAATAAAATTTTTCATTCATTATGATAAAAATATATAAACTGAAGGAAGATTGTATTAGAGTAGGTTGATCATACTTTTGCTGATTAAAATCAGTACATCTTATTTAATTAAGAAGATTTTTTCAAATAAAATTGAATGTATGAATTACTTATTTTTGCATACTTTATAAAAATAAATTTTAATTACACTAAGAGAAAAGTTAGTATGATCATAAGCAACTTCTCATGATCACATTGGAAGCCACATAAAAATTTCTCTTGGGAAACCTTATCTAGACAATAACATTTTTAATAAATGGAAAGATATAAGAGAATATAAAATGTTATAAAAAAAAAAGTTTTGCTTCATAAAGGATAACAATGGTACAATTGCAAATAACATTTTAATAAATCAGAAATCATAAATAGTATTAATAACCAAAATGAATGATATTCATGATGCATTCTGCAATACTTTCCATTAATTGTATCTTAATGCAATATTCAATATCAAATTAATATATAAAACTATTTGTATAACATCAGTTAAATTTTTAATTTTATGATGGAGGAAAGCTTTATAAATTCTGGACATGGCATGTTAGCATTTATTTGCTTACCAGTTATCATCTGATGCTCATATTTGTGTAGGCTTATGCATAGATATTTTATCATTTTCTAACCTTTTCTAACAATGAAAAAATGTATTAACAATTGTTTATAAATATTGATACAGATTAGCTATTCTTATGATAGTTAATCGACTACATTAATGATTGTTCTTTTATTGCTGTTCATCTCTTGGTCACAAATTTTGGAAATTATAGAATGGAATTTTTTTCTCCAAACCAAACAATTAAAACCCAAAATAAAATAGTTCTAAAGTGGGATAATAATATCAAATCACACTCAGACAAAAAATGTAAAGCAAGACCTTTACTTTAGAGTATGTATCCATCTAAAAGTCTAGTGCTAGTAAACTCTCATGTAGATCTTGAGAGTATGTCACTGGAGAATACCTTCAAAACCATATCCACTTTTTAATAAATCAACTTCTGAGAGTAGTGATATTGTGTCATTGTACAAACAAAAAGTTACAGCAGCTGCTGTAGTGGCTGAGGTTATTTTAAAAAAAGAAGAAAACTAAAATACAAAAAGATCTGTTAGATCAAACTATGGATTGATTGCAGCGGTACATTCAGTGCTGGATCTACTCTAATCAGAGAACTCAAAATTAAAGACATTCAACAATTTAGAAATTTCTGCCAACTTACAAGTTATGGAGTAGAATATATTGTAGAAGCTGTTGATCGAGTATGTTAAAAAGATACGGTATTTAGAAAAGCCATACCGTTGCATGATTGGATAATATTAATGCTAAAATTTCTCACATTTGATAAGTCATATATACTTTGATTACAAAAACATCGATAATGCAAACAGTCATGATCAGTGTTTTTTCTCAGCAGATGATTCATATGGTAGTCTACAGTACGTCTTCCATATATCAGTATGTACTATAAATAGAATAGTCAAAAAATATGGCCAGTTATTTACAGGGCTTTGTATGAAAAATATTTTAAGATAAAGTAATATCTTTAATTTTTTTGAATTATAAAATATTGATAAATCATAAATTATTCCATAAAAAATGTGGAAATTATACATGAATTTTTTTAATTGCTTGTCACTTTCAACCCTGTTTTTGTTTGTATAAGTTGGTGAGAAAGGCTAATATAAACCAAAAGCACTATAAAGTAAAGGTTTTTTTCTATAATTTAGGTCTGAATATGAGTTGATACTATTCTGCTTTAGAGTGGTTTTGTTTTTAGTTTTCTTAAAACAATATATCAAAAGTAATTTTTGCAAACCAAATGATTATTCTGTCCGACTTCTGTTCCATGAGACACTAAATGTTTGATAATGCTGATACATATATAATGACTCCATAAATTCCGTGGATGATTGTAAATATTTATATATCCAATGGTTAATATTATTTTTGAGAAAATAGTAATGAAAAATTATGATGCATTATTGTAAAATGTTTTGTATATATAAGAGAAAATTTCATAAAACTTATTAGATAACAATTTTTTTATTTTATGTTGAAAATAAAAGATTTACATTTAAATGACAATAAAATATTAGAGTTTTGTATTTTTCAGAAATTTAATATGATTTTATATTTTGAAAACATGAAATATTTCATTCTATTTTAGCTATCAGATAAATAAAAAATTTTAATCTTACTTTCAATAATTAAGAATTGATTTTTATTGTTTAGGAAAAATATTGGTATCAGATCTTTTAAATAAATTTTTATTTCCTGCTTCTCATCTAATATCTCATGGAAATGATAGTAACAATATTGCTCTCACACCAAGGTAAAATGTTTTAAACAAAATCATTTTTAATTAAGCTTTTAAATTAGAATAAATTATCATAGATTTATAAAGTTTTGAGTTTACTATAAATAGAATAATTTTTTTAAAGTTACCATTGAAATAGTTTCATTACATTTAATCATAATTTTTATTAGTAATTTTCTAGATACTGCAGAATGAGGCTCATAATTATATTGGTTTCTGTTGTTCTATTTTTTTAGAAGTAGTACATAATTATAGAAAGAAAGAAATTTTAATTTTGTTATTAATGAACAGAATTTTGATGATTTTATTTCAAGTATGACTTCATTTTCTAAGATTCTTTATAAAAAATACTCAAAATAAGTTTTTGCCTAATTATATTAATTTTCTAATCTTGTTTTTGTATAGTTTTAATTTTTTATGTTAGTTTAGAGCACTGGTTTCAAAAATTTATGTAGCAACATCTATCATATAAAAATAGTTCATTCTATCCCCTTTTTTCATAAAATAGTTTATGCAAATTATTATTTATAACATATGGAACATATACTAATCGGCATAGATTCTATATGTTTATGGGGGCTTTCAAAAACATCCACTAAATTTTTCTCCATTATTTTGTTCTCCAAAACAGCATACCCTATACTTCGAAAATTACTGATTTAGAAAAATGCCAATTGTCAAAGTTCTGTTATATTAAGAAAATTCATAGCTTCCATTATACTGCTTGTCTACACTGACATACAGGCACACAAATATTCAAACACTAATAGCAGTTGT
>WUQG02044513.1:0-10535 GCA_011317285.2 Androctonus mauritanicus
ATCTAATATTTTAGTGGACGGTCAGTCAAATTAACCGTTTATTATTTTTCAAACCAGAGATTCGGTATTGAATATAACATCCACTCTTCGGAAAATTTTCGAAGAGTGGATGAATTTAATACCTAATCGGAAAATTTTTTGAATTAAGAAATCCAAACTCAGTAAATCGAAATCCTCTATAAACCGACTGACTCGCCACAAATATTGACATATGATAGCATGATGGTTACATGGAAATGTTTCTGCCACTTAATAATTGGATAATGATTGAAAAGTGATATTTTTTTATCCGTGCTTTCATGAATTTTTTTGACAGTATTATAGGCCTATGTATAGACAAATATAATACTGTCTTGTATACGGCATTGTCCGGGCATAAGTATTAATTCTGTGTTCGGTATTATGCGTTATCATAGAGGGTGAAGAAAAACTTTGTCGTAAAGTTTTGCGTACTGATAGGGAGCATCGGTCGGCCGGTTTCCAATCAGGGAGATTACTAAGGTGTGAGGCCAGTTCTAACCACGGGCTGCACCCATACCCGTGGTTAGAACTGGTCCCACCCCTTAGTAATCTCCCTGATTGGAAAGGACGTAAAAATTTAAACAGATACAGGGCATCGAAATAAATCTAAAATGTCAATGAACATATGGTCTAAAAAGGCACCGTTTTCGAATTAGGACCCTTTAAAGCTAGCCAATCACAATCAAACATGCGATAAGCCAGCCAATCCCAATCGAGAGCGATACAACGAGTGACAACGTGCTTGAGTGTGATTGGCTAGCTTTGAAAAAAGTGCCGTTTAGACCATATGTTTATTAATATTTTCAACTTATTTCGATGCTCTCTATCAGTACGCAAAACTTTACGATGAAGTTTTTCTTCACCCTGCATATATAAATCTAATAGGGTTCCCGGAGTTGCTCGGGCATAGTTTGAAATAATATATAAGGGATGGTCAAATTTCACATCATTACGAGCCATATGGGAGAATCTCAAATACTTGAGAGCCACAATCAATTTATTTTTGGGTCAACGAGAGCCGCATCAGATTTTTCGGGTAATCTTAACAATGATTTCAAATATTATTCATTATATACATCACATGCATTTATTTTGTATAAATTCATACAACTTTTTACAGTACAGTAAATGAACAAATTACAAATACATTATTTTTTTAAATTAAATAGATATTTTCTCCATATTAAGTATTGATTTTCATAGTATGAAGCCACATTGAAACTACTAAAGTGCTGCATGTGGCTCGTGAACCGCATTTGGCCACCGTGGTAATATAGGCTACAGTATATTAAGGAAAATATGGTTTTGATTATTTGCACATTGATTCCTTTTATAATTTCAGTCATTCAGTTGTTTTTATTACAATCTTCATAATTTCCAGAAGGTTCATGAACTTATGAGTCTATATGTCTTTTTCTCTTCGATTTGAAAAAGATTTAATTGGAGGAACATTGAAATTTGTAATGTGACACTGTGTATCTTACCTACTGAAAAATGATCATTTTACTGATCTTCATTGTGTTGTCCACATGAAATGCATGAAATATTTACAAATTAGTAAATGCATTTTTTTAATTGGAAAATTAAAAAAATGTATTGATTTCATTTATTTCAAACCTTTGTGTTTATTGAAATGTTATGTTGTAATTCAGTTAATCTGATGATAACTAATAGAAATTAAGATTCTTAATCAAATTATTTAGCTCCAGTTTTAAAAGTATTGAAAGTCAGCACAAAAAGCAGGAAAAAAAATACAAAAAGTAAAATAAAACTGTTGACTGAAAATAATTTTATTGAAGTGCTTTCAATCCTCTGGTCATCTTCAGCAATCAGTACATATCAATATAAACATCAGAACATAGTTTAGAACTCAGTTCAAAACAAAAATTTGAACAAAATCTATGGCAACAAGTTACATAATATATATTCAAGTATATAATGCCTATTTAAACTAAATTACAAAATAATATAAAATTAGATTACTAAATAAATTTATAGGAAATATATATAAATTATTGAAGCATTATGATTGCTAAGTGTAAATCAGTTTTTCTGTTTGTGTTGTAATGCTTCATTTTATCAGGCCCATGCCATGCTTATTAGATTTGGCTCAATTATATTTGCACTATTATTTTTTTATATTTTATTCTTATAAATTCCAAAAGCTTCTACAAAGTTCTTCCCTCTTATTGAATCTTTGCTTGTTTTTAATAGCTTAATTTCTCCATTTTGCCTGAGCATCAAAATTCGAGTCTTTTGTGCTAACATAGTATTCTGCTGTCCTTTCTCCACATCTAATTTGTTTTTCTTTTTTGTAATTGATCTAGTACAAACCAATATAAACTTCATTCCTGCACATTATTTTTTAAAAGTACTTCATACACTCCTAGTTATTTCAATTGTTGCTGCAGATCTTTTATTGTTTCTTAAAACATTAAACAATGTATTATTTCTTCTAAAGGGGATTTTTGTTTTAGCCATTTTTTTATCTTTTTTTCTAAATTTTAAAAATTAGGTGTATAGGATTGACTTCTTCAGAGTAAGGAATCTCTTTTATGTCTCAAGTGTTTTTCTTCTGTTTTTTTTTTTTCCTATTTGGCTTTTTTCTCAAATCCTTTCCACATTTTTATTATAGTGCTTCATTTATATCCATGGATCTCTATATGGTTAATAATCCATTCTAACTCATCAGCAATTTTTTTTCTGGTACTACAATGTGTTATAAGTCTCTTCAATAATGTTTTAAATGAAATTTTTATGTTCCAGAGGTCTTTTGATGATCTTTCTATAAATAGTGGTATATTTTTTTTTTCTATAAATCTTAATTTCTATAATCTTAATAAATCTTAATTTTCTATAAATCTTAATTTTTTATAAATCTTAATAATCTTAATTTATAGAAAAATAAATCTTAATTTTTCTATAAATCTTCTTAATAAATCTTAATCCATATTAGTTTTTTTTTTCTGGTGATGTAATAGTCAAATGATATTAAAGCAGCATCAAATGATGACCCACTGTAGATACTGAACCAAAAATAGCATATGACTTAAAATTTTAAGTTTTTAAAATCTAACACTGATACCAGTATATGAATTCTATTTATGGCCTTAACTATCAGAATTTAAAAAAAATCTCAATTTAATAATTAGCAAAAAAATATAGCATAACATATTGAATAGTTTATCTTTGTAAAATGTTCCCAAATGAATATTTTACAAAATTCACCTCTCTTCATTCCCCAGAAGATAAAACCATTCATTCCTGGTTGTAAAATTGAAAGTTTAAGTAATTACTGCTCTTATCAATAATTAATCATTTGAATTGAGGAATAACTAGCACAAAATGAGCAGTCCCTTTATACTTGAAACAAAGAAAAGTTGTTTATTAAACCAAGTAGTGCTTTCGGCTTAGTAGCCATCATCAGCTTTAACAGAAATTCAAACAAAAGATTCCAGAACACATAATAAAATTACAATGATTATTTTAAAGTAGTTCGAGAACATCGGAGAAATAGAAATTAACCATTATTAGAGTTATTTACAAATTGATGATTACAAAAAGCTTTCATCAGTGATAGGTTTAGTAATGTAGAGATTATGAATAATGCTCTACTCATTTCATTGTATTAATTTTCACAAATTTAGTAATGTAATACTGTTTATTGGTACTGGTGGTAATATAGCTAAGTTAACAAGAGAAAGTGTGGTACTCAGCAGAAACTACACAAATGTCTAGTTAAATGATAAAAAAAATTTAAGCATTGGTATCATTATTGGAAAAATTTGTGATAGAATTGTACAGTAAAACTGGATCCCAGATATAATGTTCAACATTGTTTGCCTTTTCAGAATGCATTCTACTCGCATTCTAATTATATCAAGTTCAGTTTCCCAATCTGCCAACATTTTACAAAACTGAATTCTTTTCATTGGTATTCAGTGTTAATTTTGATCATATTGTATAAAGAAGGAAAATTTTTATAAGTGGATTTTTAATATTAATAATACTATATTGATTCAGATTTTATAATTTTAAGTTATAAAAATTGTTAAATTAGAAAATCATGAGTTTTTGCTTTATTTTAAAATTTTTTCTAGGATTCTGCAAGTGACAGTGGTAAAGGTGGTAGTGATATACAATGTTGTAATGAAATAAATCCAAATGACAGCGAACTTTGTTCATACACATTTGAAGTTCCTCAAGAATTTTGTGGTGCTCTAATTGGGAAACATGGGAGATTTATTAATGGAATTCAAGATGATACAACTACAAAAATTTATGTTCGAGAGCATGATCCTCTTACAGTTGGAGTTAAAATCTGTACAATTGAAGGTATGTTAAAACTTATTTTTTAAATTACAATTTAAAGTTGTGTATAATTTAAAGATGCCAAATGAATAAAATTTGAATTATTAAATGTATATGTAGAAAATTTATCTAAAATTTTATTAATTGTAATTAATATTTTTATGACTAATTTTTATAAATACTTTTCAAATAAATTAATATTAAATATATGTAGCAGTACTGTGAACCATTTGTTGCCTCCTCCCCACAATGGGCAGTACTTATCCAGCATCACTTAGTTGCTATGACTTCTTTGGCAATAACATGCTGATGATAAAAAACTAATAATAAAGTAATTAATGTAAACAGAAGTTTGTATATATACCTGTCCATTCTTGAAACAAATTTTTTTAGTATATGATATATACCAAGCTATTCAAAAACAAGCAAAATAACAAAGACACAGTGCCAACCAGCCATTTATTGGAACAGTACCATTAACACTATCTAAATGTGACCACTGCCGCAACATAATTTCTCTCTTCTCCATTTATATATATATAATTTTAAATAATTTAGTGATAATTTGACATAATTTAATCTTTTCTAATAATTCAACATTTTAGGAACATTTTTTGGAGCTGACATTTGCATCAGATAGTGGCAATTGAAAATTTTTAAATCTGAAACTATTTGATGATGGCATAATTTTAATAAATTAATAAAAAAAAGTGACATCATTTACATCAATGTTTTTCAAAGTGGGCAATATTATCTCTCTGGGGATGATTGGGTCAATAAAGGGAGGCATTGCAAATCATGGGAGTATGCACAGCTGGACTGATTGTTGTTGTGGTTGCTCATGAAGCATTGCAAAATTCAGAGATTTACTTGATTTGGAAGTTCCTGATTGGATAATAAAACCATTTTTAAATCAAGATTATATTGCGGAATGTTTTATCAAAGAGGAATTGAACGAATTACAAGAATTTTGATTGCAGAAAAAAAATAGCTGGCAGATATCCTTCTTTATGAGCAGTAGCAAAGAAATTAATTATTGCATTTTCAACTTCTTATTTAGTAAAGCATGGTTTTTAATACAGTATGTCAGCTCTTGGTGAAACAAAGAAATCATTTGAATATTTTAAAACGTGAAGATTTATGTCAACTTAAAAATATTGAATCTATTTCTATCATTTAATATCATAGCATCATCTGCATTCTTTTCATTGATTACATTCATTCCAAATTAAATTAATTTTTTTTTATGACAAATACATTTATTATTATTTGTTGTTCTATTAATGTTAGTATTTGATGAACTAATCATTATTCATCTTTATAAAAATATGCAATAAAAATAGTATATTAATCAATAATAATGATTTTTATTTTTACATATTTTTTCTTCATATTTGGAGAATATTAAGGTGGGGTCAGTAGTAAATCTTGTATATACTATCAAGTGTTTATAGAAATAAGTTTGAGAAACACTGATTTACATGATTATCATGGATGTTTGCATAAAAACATTATTTTTAATTCTATTCTAAAAGAAAATATATGAAATAAGAAATACTATATAGAAAGTACATCATTGATACCTAAAATTTATAATTGTTTCAGATTTGTTAATTATACTTGCTAATCAAAAAAAATTTTTCAATAATGTGTTCCATTTTATATAAAGCTATCAATTATAGTAATCTCTGACTTATGCACTTAATTTAGCCAAAAAATTTGCATGTTAATTGAAAACCACATAACTCCAACAATACTTAAATTTGATACACACATATTTTTAATAAGTAAATTCCTAATAAATTAAAAAAAAATAAATACTAGAATTCATAAACTAAAAGTAGCTTTGGATATAACTTTATAGCTTAGTTTGTCAAATGATTTTTTTTCATATCTTTGAAGAGTAGTAATTTAGTATTTATAAAATTTTTCATGACAAAACTTAAAATACTATTCCTATTGTATTAGTGTTTTGATTAATAAATTTATTTTTGTTGTTTTTTTTTATTATAGGATCTAGAAATGGAATTAAGAAAGCTCTGACTTTAATTAGGAAACGATTTCCTGCTTCTCATTATCCCAGTATAACACTTCAGCAGCTGGTATATACAGTGGAACAATATGCTCTACCTGATTATTTACAGGTAAAATATTTCCTTTGAAAAAATATTTTTAAAATTCAAAAATATTGAATAATTTTAGCTTCATTCATTTAATTATACATCTAACCCTCAATTTAGATGGTAGATTGGTCCTGCAAAAGTAGCATGTAAATAAAAAATAGCCAAATAAATTAAATTCAAAAATAATTTACTGGGACTTTACAAATAAGATTCAGAATGTGTAGATCGAGCCTTTTTAGCGAGCAATTAATATTAAATGGGAATATAGCAATTTATATACCTATTTTTTATTGATAGTTTGTGCATTTTCTGATACTTCTGATCATTTAAAAAATATGGGATAATTTTACAGCCAATTTCAGACATCAGATTTATGCTCTTGATGATTATCTGTGCTCTCGTCTGCTTTCCATCCCATCATTGCTACAAAATTTACATTTCATCCTTTGATTCCAATTTTTCTATTACTTTATTAAATATTTCTCTATTTTTTACTGAACAAATACTTCAACGAAATTATATTGTAGGGGAGCACAATTGTATGTGATGGCAACACAAATGTGCCTTGCTTTCCATTTAGCTTTCTTCATATTGTGATATATCAATATTTTAAGTCTAGCATTTTGCCAAAGTACTTTATTTCGATAATGATTTGGATTTTAAAAAAATCTTTTAAATTATAAAAGATTGATTTATTTCAGTGAATGTGATGATATTCTAATTTTTCTATCACTTGAAAATGTGGATTGACTTATATGGTTTCATTTTTTTTACTGATTTTTCAAGCTGTGAAGTAGAGGATTGACTTATACCTGGATCAACTTATAAGTAGATATATTTTCAATTTTTATATTTTAATAATAATAAAGAGTGCAACATGGCAGCACCCAGAACATTAGCTATTTTAAATTGCAATAAAATGAATGATATCTGTGCATGCACATGTTAAAATAAGTATTATTTTGTGATTAGTTACAGATAATTTTCTTTTGAAATCTAAAATACTATAAAAGTGACAGTCAATCTCTTACTTGTTGATGGCAGGAAGAAACAATAGAATTTTACACCTGCAATTTCGTGGGTCCTAATTGGTTTATTGCAGCTATATTTAGGTCTTGGAAAAAAGACCAATAATGTATTTTTGATGATGGAATTTGAAGAAAGACCATAATGTATTTCACCAAACAGCACTAATTGCAGTATGGTATTCAAGTTCACTTTTTATTTTTGTGAACGCTTTTGATGCTACATTGCATTCTCTTCAAGCTCACTTACATTAGCATAATAACTCAAATTAGAACAGAACACTTTTTTAAAAATTAATGTGTAACCATGACAACCGATCATCACATAGCATAGGGCTTGCAATGGTTTTCAAATTCGGTTCCATATATTGCTAGAAATATTTAAACACTGAAATCGTTCGATTATTAAGAATCTTCTTCCAGAATTAAAAACAACACATATAATACAATAATAAATATAGTATAGTATTAAAAGATTCCCACAAACGTATTCTCATCATTTAATAAGTACTTCCAGGTGCATTACTAATCCATTTATTTCAAGTTATAAACATATTATTTGCCCCCTTTCTATTAGTGCTATTTCCATGATACTATACTCATTCTCTCTTCTTTAAAACATACTTCCATGCCATGGACGGTTCCCATGCTAGCTTATCATTAATCAGCTTTTTATTTTCCGATTCTCTCAATATCTCCAGCGATTCCACTATGGTAGGCCGCTTGTGTTTTCTTAAAGGTTTAACACATTCCACATCTTCCCATTTCACTGTAACGTCCTTCTCATAAGCTACTGCCGCAAAGCTTGTATTAAGGTTAGCCTGTGCTATGTCTTTTTTATGTTCTTCCACTCGTTTTCCTACAGTTCTTGCCATCACTCCTGTATACACTAATTCCTCTTCTGCATTATTATCTATTATGAGGATTCTGTAAACACCTCTCCTTTCATTCTGTTCTAGCTGGTCTTTTTTGTTTCTCAACATACTAAATAATGTTGGGTTCCTTTTATATGCTATCTGCTTTTTATTCGTTCTAGCTATTTTCTTTACCTTATTCAGTCTCTATAAACACATGATTTAGCTATTTGAAGATTTACAAAGCATCAATATTGAACCAAAAAACTGTATGCTGATGATGATAAAAAATAATGCTAATAGCTAATATGATTAATTTCGATGAAAAAATTTATTATGGAAAATTATTTGTAGATTTTTATTTTTAAATAATAAAATATTTGTGATTTTGAATTAAAATTGATATCTAATAACTTACATTGAACAATATTTCATTTTTGAAAAGATTTTAGTCAAAAAAAATACGGTAACAAGTTGATCAGTCATACAATCATTTCACTTATAATAAACTTCAGAAATAGTGAAAGAAAAATATCAGTTCCTAGAACATACACAGACAAGTTTAGTGAAAAAGCTTTCTCAGTAGATAGCAGCACAATCTGAATTTCTGCTTACCCATTGGAAAACATGAAACATCTCATTTCCATTTTAGTGAGAGAGATTGTGATCTTTGATATACTATTGTCAAGAATTAATATATCAAAGTGAAGTTTAATATATTACCATACATAAATGCTGAGGTTTTTTAGCATAAAGCTCTAAGATGTTTTTCAAACAAACTCTTGACTATATTTAAAATACTAAAGTCAATTGCTACCAGATAAGTTGGTCACCCCTGCCATAAAGTTTGATTACAATCCATCTTGATATTGAAAAAGTTGCTTCTTTTATTGCACAATCTACTCTATATTCAAATAAAGCACTTGTTGCAGTAAATGTTCATTAGCGATCTTTAATCAAAACACTCGAACGTTTTCGGTGGTTCAAACTACCATCATCAGGAAACATACACAGTTCAAGCCAATAAACATTAGGTAACGTTTATTGGCTTGAACTCTGTATGTTTCCTGATGATGGTGGTTTGAACCACCAAAAACGTTCGAGTGTTTTGATTAAAGATCGCTAATGAACATTTACTGCAACGAGTGCTTTATTTGAGTATAGAGTAAATTAGATTTTGATTTTTTAATTTCATTTGTTTTTAATAAAATTCTTTCAAATATTCAGGACTGTTAGATCTTGCAAATTCTTACTGTGAGACACAGTTAAAACGACATTGTGAACGAATAATCAGATATGGAATATCAATAGAAAATGTCGCAATGTTATATGCTGCTGCAATAAAATATGAAGCAAAGGTAATTTTTATTTATCGATAAATAAATTATTTTTTTTAAATTAAATTGAAATAATTATATCAATTATTTCTTTAAACAAACTTTCTTTTTTTAACAAAATGAAATAATAAATATCAAATATAAATTTGTAAGATGGTCATGTATTTACAACAGAGTTTGAACCAAACTCTGAGGTCATAAGTTTGAGTGGTCAGCTGTTAGAAATGTACCAAATTTATAGATTTCCCATTACTAATTTTTATTAGGACACTATATATTATTATAATAAACTTTGCAAACAAAACTGTAGGAATTAGACACAAAAAGATTATAGAATTTTGGCATATTAGATTATTGTTCATGGAGTTGTATGCATATGAATTGCATTGACCAATCACATATTCTATTATAGTATACTACAAGTAGAACCCTATTTATATGTTTCTCACTTATGCATTTTTCGCACTTGTATTTTGTACACTCTTTCAATTTTGCATGTAAAATCATCCCACTTGCATGTTTTCTATTTACACGTTTTTGCATTTGTATGCTATTATTTTTATTCCCCAGAGTTGTTTCATTGCACTTATACATAAAATAATTTATACATAAAATCCAAGAAATCTTTGCCAAACTTTTTTGACAAAGGAACAATTTGTTATACTGTACATTACATTATCTTACAAAATAGAAAGTAGAATGAATACAAAAGTAAAACCAAAACTTACCCATGAGTCTTTCTTCCGGCTTTATGTAACATTGTGTTACACTGGAAATACAATTCTTTCTACAATTGATTCTTTCTTTATGCCAAAATAACTGTATTTGCCCATCATTGTTAATTAAACTTCTTAATTTTAAGTT
>WUQG02044524.1:0-29352 GCA_011317285.2 Androctonus mauritanicus
ATATTGTTTCCTTTTCTACATCATTCAGTTTAAAAAGTCATCCTCTTAAGTTTCCATTTTGGATTTTCGTTTATTTTCTTAAATGTTCTCTTTCTTATCTTTTCTTCCTTAACTTTATCTTTTGTAAATCTGTTCCTGTTTTGTTTTGCATGTTATAACCCTATCTTTACTCCGACCGTTGTTTTTTTTTTCCTCTCTCTTATTTCACTATCTTTGCATCATTTACATTTTTCTTGTTTTCAATCCTTTCTTTTATCTTGCCTTCATTATATTCTCTTCCTCCGGTTTTCTTTTCCCACTTACAATTCATGTTTCGTCTTCTTAACAATCATTAATTATTTATTTTCCTTTCTTTATATTTTCTTCCATATTCTGTTTTGATTTTTTTTTCTTTATGCAAACCTCTTCCTGCTTTAATCAGATCATTCCCTTTATAAAGTATCTCATTAAGATTTTCTTTAAATTTTAATGTTGTTTTCTTACAAATATAAAAATTCAAATTTTGAAATTTCATAAATCCAAAAAGATTTTGTTTCTCTTACTCATACCAATTCTCAAAAAGTAAGAGAAAAATAAAATAAATATTAATACTATAATTACGTATTAGTCCACAGTAATGATTATAATAATTACAATTTAGCATAAATTTTTCAATTTACACCTTTTCACTTTCTCTTAATTTTATTTTCAAAGTTTTCGGTGTGGCATGTTGCTTTCATGATATCTGTCACGTGAGATATTGTGGAGAACCATTTATAAAATTGGGACTTTAAACATTCACGCAACTGTTTTCCTTTTGTAGCTACCGACTAACCTTTTTTCTGTATTATTCTCTTTAGTACGGGGTATAACTTATCATGTAACCTATTCTTATGATATAGACTATATATAATTATAGTTTATTGAATTTAGCAAGAATGAGATAATTCTGTAGAACGAACTTATATGAATTTTCGCATGATTTTATGAGTAAAACTTAAGAAAATTAAGTATATTTTTATTATATAAAATATAATATAAAGAACACTTTGATCTCTTTATTAGTAGTCATATAATTAGATGAAAATAAATTAAAAGAGAATAAGTAGTTGATATTATATCAGTATCGTAATATTATTAATAATATCCTTATCTGAAATCAGAATTGCTGATTCAGTGATCATAATATAAATATTTAAAAAACTGATTTCTTTTCGTTAGAATAAAATTTTTTTTTTGCTTTTAAATCTTTAAAGTTTGCAACATTTCAATAAAAATTACATTACATTATTCTAATTAATCTTTTATATATTTATCGCAAAAATGTATTAATAAGAAAATAAATTATTCTCATATCTAGCTTTTTATCGAAACTAAATTCCTATCTAAAATGCTGTACTTCTATTTAATTTATTCTATTTTAATGCATAGTTTTAATAATAATTTTTTCTCAATCTTCTAATATACTTATTAAAAAAAAAGACGTTTTATTCTTTCAATTTAGTTTTAATTAAAAATTATAATCACTTTAAATAGAGTAATTGATTTAAAAGTGATCATAACTAATTAAAAAACCAAGATGACAAACTCTTGTAATTAATCATAACTATTCTCATAATTTAATCTAATAATGATATCTCAGGATTTTGACACATATGATAAGTTTTTAAGGAAGATATAATTTAATATATACAAATTTGGTGCATAGATATCACAAACATGGAAAGTAAAAGAAGAGATTCTCTTATAAGACGGCTTGGATAACATTGGCTCCTTTTTCGAAAAGATGACTTTGTTTCGGTTTAAACTGCCAATGTAATGTATTTGCACTTTGAAACTAAGTTCAATAAAATAAATAGCGGCCAGACTAAACAAGCTGATTTTATTGAATGTGGAAGACAGCAATATATATACAGTATATATTCTGAATCCGAAGGATCAGAAAAAAAATGCTTAAATGCATCATTTTTGTATAAAATTTTCGGATTGATCAAATTCAAAATGATAAACTAAAACTGATAACTGCAAAAAGGCAACTAATTTAAAAATAAATGCTGAAATTATGCTACTTTTAATAACTCACATTTTTACATACATTTTTTTTTTTTATTGAGAACGTTTTTACTTACAAGTTAGAGGAAACTGCAATATTCTTTTAAATTTTAATTTTGAGCTTATTTATTTATTATATGTTTTAAATAATTTGTGCTTATTAGAAATTCAGACTAGTACAGTAGTCCTATTCCTATATATTATCATCTGATATATCACTTACTGATATTGCAATCAGTAATACTTATTATTAAATTATAAACCAAAGGAAAATTTTAGAATTATAAAGACTGTATATTTATTTACTATAATTTCAATTATAGTGGTAAATTTTTATACTAATTTTCAAAACAAAAATTTGCATATATTGTATATTTATCATCACAATTCTTAAATCCATGAGAGGCTTGTGTTAAAATATCGATTTTTTTTTCTTTGGAGTAGGAATCCTGTTATAAAAAATCAACTGCAGCAATATTAATATACATTGTATATAGATCAGACGATTTTTGTTTTACTATCCTCTTTTTTTTAATCATTCTTTTATTAATGTTTTCCCCATTTGATAATATAGATCAGTAATTCTTAACCTTTCTTGCTCTAGTCCACATTATTTACTCTATGGCCTTCATTCCATTGGTTTGTTTTTGTTTTACTTTCACTCGTTGCCTCTCAGTAATATAGCGCGATCTCTGTTAAGAATCAGTAATATAGATGATAATCCAATCAAAAATTTTATCACATACAATATTGACTCTGTGAGTAAATTCTTTATATTACTTTTTCCCGTAAAATATAACAAGAATGATGGATGTATGATATGAGATACAGACATTAAATCAATATGATAAATAGTGAACATCTGTTAAGAAAAAAATAACAACAATATCGCCTGGATTGTTGCTAAACTAAACTTACGATTAAATTAAATTAATCGAAAGAAATATTACAGAAGAAAAAACCATATCAAGATTGCTTGTTACCAATTTCGGACGAAAATGTGTTAAACATTATTAAATGATTTGAATTTAGAAAACTGAAATCCTAAGAAATGAGGTCCGTATACAAAATATCACATTTGGCAAAATTATCGCTTCCCTGATCCGATGGAATATTGTAATCTATAGTGAACTAAGGAAGAAATAAAATGGCTAGTAAAATAGATATAAAGTTGAAAAACCGGGATAGAAGATAAAATTCGAAAGTGGATTGGACATATTGTCCATCAGTGTCCATGCCAACTGTCAAAACACGAATTACTACAATAGTTCAAGCAGTTTACTACAGAATTTCAGTCTTACATTGAGTAAAATTATCATTTTATATTGAAATAATTAATATATTAATATATAATACGATGCATAAGTTTTGACTTACATGTTAGAGAGAAATTGATGTTATAAACAATACAGTTATTTAGGGAATAATATTTTTGGAATCTTCTGTATAAAATCATTTTCTATAGATGGCTATTTGTAAATATACTTGAATAAATACATCTTGACGAGATCGATGTGGATTAATATGAAATATGTTCTATCTAGTCAATAACATACGTTAGTAGAATTGCTGACTAGAATTAGCACTGAATAGTGTTGTTGCATCCAGTGCCAGATATAAGAATTGACTATATAGACTCGAGTCCACAGAAATATAATAAAGGATATATATTTTTAATTAAATTGTATGAATAAAATAGTATACAAATAGTTGAACTGCATTTGGTATTGTATAAGACAGCAGTAAGTTTATTTGAATTATATAGATATTATTTTTAATTTGGCGCTATCTTAAAATTTTGGCATTTATCTATTTCTAATACATGAAGATATTATTAATGATTTCGTTACCAGGAAATGTTGAAGAAAACTATTAAAATCTTAAGTCATTTTCTTTAACTTTATTTTTAATTATTGTAATATGCAATTAATGATAAAATAAATTGTATAATCGATATTTTTTGTACCTGGAATTATATTAAAATGAAGTAATATATAAGAACATACCAGTATTTGAAATAATCATAACACATATGCAATATATATGTATAAATACAATATATAGTAACATATTCTCCGTAAAATTTCCTATTTCCGGTGTCCGATATTACAAAACTAGTTCTTTTATTAAGTTACTTCTTAAAATCAGTTTTTCTTCTTTACTAAAATCATTCAATGATATGAATCTAAATATAAAAATTCGAAATTTATTTCATTTTTAACATTTCTTCTAAACTTGAATCTGTGAAATAATATGATACTTTGCCTTATTCTTGTATCGTATTTACATTTTTTATAGGCATACCTGTTTTGATTTTTATTTATTGATATGCCAATCGATACAATTATCGAATTCATTTCAAAATCTGTTACAGGATATTACAAATCACGTGGAGAATATATTTATATAATTATGATTTCTTTGCCCAAGATTTTCTTCTTTCATTTTTACAAGCAGGGCCTCCAAAATCATAAGTCTGGCACTAGTTGTATCGATAAATCAAATATCAGTTTAAGTAAGTGTTTAATTTCACAGTTTAGTAAAAAAACAAACTTGTAGAAAGTTTTTTGAGTTACATAGCATTCTATAAATAAATGAATTTATTGATGACCCAGGTATCATGTTTCATATAATGCAATAATATTTTTTAGGGAAAGATCTGAGCTTATTAATATCAGCAATTATTTGTGAAATTGCTAATGTGAATCTTTATAACGTAAATAAACAATTTATTGAATTTTTTCTTTTCCTATACAGTAATACCATTTCAACTACGAAATGTAATAATAGTTATATTATTCACAATAAATAAAATGTATTACTGTATATAAAATGTACCTGGCTAGAATGGACTGATTTGAATTTTTAATATAATAATTATTTCAAATTCAATCAAAAGCAATTTTGCTTGTTGTTGTTGTTGTTATATCGATAGTTTTGTTTATTTCAAGATTTTTTCTCCATTAATATATTTAAAATTTTTCCTTATTTGCCAGAATCATCTATAGAAGACTGACTTAGTAGTGCTCACTGTCTTGTAACAATACACACTATTAAGTCACATAATACTTACCGTAAATGTCTACGCAAAAGACTTCAAAGAGACCCTAATCGGTTTGCTAATTTATGATTATGATATTTTTCTCAGAATCATTACTCTTATTTTAATATAAGGAATTCTTACAAGATCAGTAAGATATACAGTATTATTGATTTGAATAAAATCGTAATAACCTGCCAAAATGTCTATCAACTTTTTGTTTATTTTTGTTAGTTTTATAATAATTTTGTTTAGATAATTTTGTTTATTTCCGTCTTATCTCATTCATCATACTTCTGATTGCCGTTTTTTAAATAAAAATTCAATTTGTACTATGCTGAATGGAACAGGAAATAATAAGAAATTAACGGAAGGTGTTCTATAAACTTTTGTTGCTAACATTCTTCATGAATTTTCAAATATTAACCAAGAATATCAACATCGGTTCTATAGAATATGGAATTTAACAATTTTGAGGTCTTAAGAATCTATGTGTTCCGTATATGTGACTGTTAAGATAAAGGGAATTATTAGTTCGATATAGATTATCATATTCAATGATTTTCTAATCCGGTGCTCTGAAGACATCCTTTGATGTGATTTGCAATTTGAATATTGATATAATCGGTTGTTATTATGAAAACTAGTTGAAATCCCCAGTGTTGTTCGGATATTTTAGATTAATTTGTATAATTTTCTTAAGCTTATGCATGAATAAACAAACGTGAAATCTGATTTATAATTTGAAGGCCATAAATTTGGAGAAAATTATTAAAATTTTATGAGGAAAGAAAAAAAAAAACAGTTTTGAAAGTATTAAACTAAGATTATTATTATTTGAAAAATAATTTGAATCGCCAAGAAGCCCCAGGGGATAATTACTAGTTTGAATTTTAAATAATAGAAAATCAACAACATTATTTTCTTGAAAAATTTTTAAACGAAATGACACTCAACATTTTAGATAATCTCGAAATATGTTTAATGTTAATCCCAGTTGAAATGGGATCAACATTAAATTATTTCTGCTGATTGCAGAATCCAATCACCAGGAATAATTTCAACAGAAAAATTCGAATGAAAATGTGAATTATTTTAAACCATTAATAATACATTTTTGTTGTAACTCCAGAATTATTTAAACCGCTGCTTTAATTTTGATTATATCTGATATCGAAATTCTTATTTGTAAACAGTAAAGTTCAGTGTACTTTAAATTCTTAGTTTGTTGAATATTGCAAGGATATAATCTGGATAGTTGAACAGCAATGCTATCCTGACTGTAATGCAGCTATTTGTTTTTAAATAAGTGATGGTCCTATTAATTCAATTACCCAATATAAGTAATGTGCGGAGGAAACAAATCTAAATTATCTTTAGAATTTTATAGAAGCTTATTTTCAACTTTTGGAAAAGAAATCATGTTAAACAGAATAAAGATTGAATAGAATAATAAATGCTGATATAACTATAAAAACAAAATTTTAACATGTTGTACTAGAAATTATAAATTAATGGATGGAACTTTATCTTTTAACTGGTAATGGAATTTCTCCATAAATGTGAACATTGTTGTCATCTGGCGTGTCAAGAGAGATGCTAATATTTTATCCAATAAGTTTATGTCACTGTCAGTAGAGAAATCATCATCAGGATATAACTAGCTGAGGAAATTAAAGAGAATATTATTTAAGAGTTAATATGTGCGTATGATGTAGAAACTTCGTATCTTCACGTAACTTGAATTTTTGTTTTTGTTTTGCGCATTATAGAGTGGCAGTTCTTGTAAAAATGTTTGTGACAAATTTTGTAATTATTAATTGTATGACGTTAATAAGTATTTTTTTTTAATTAAAGGAATGCTTTTTATAACTTTGTTAAACATACCTGCAATTAACTGCTCTGCTGAATTAGTATACTGTATTGTGCTTGCTGATTAATTTTTTATAGCTGAAAAGTTGGTAATTGATCTTTTCCGTTGTTTCACATTCTTTTCTTATATATATTCACGTAAAAATCTTTCAAAAGAAATATAATATTTTTATTATGTCTTGGATCATCGTTATTCTTATTTTTAAATTTTAAATTCACGTATAATAAACACAAAATAATAAATAATAATCTTTATAAAATTAATTTTGGAAACTATTTAGAACATTTTAGAATTCCTAAAACTCTTGTCAATCTATATGTGTTAAATTAGTCACATTAAAGCTGTTAAAACATAATAATAAATCAATCCTAATTTTAACATATTTATGATTGCTGAGATATATAAAGTTTAATGGTGTTAAATTCGCTAATTGTATTAACTATTGCTGAATATTACAACTCTCAATTTTACCATTTGCTTGAGACGAGTCAAAGTGCAAATTATATTTTAACAAACTCTTCTAAATCCTAATCCTTAGGATTTTTTATAAGTAGAGATTTATTTTTACGATTTTCACATAGGAATATACCTTTTTTAGCTATTACAAACGGATTTAAATCGTTGAGAACTGCTTAAATGTAAAATAACAGCTTTAATGATAATTAGGCGATGCATGGAATACAAAACTGTAATATAATTAGTCTCAATGGATTTGTTCTGATAAACTCCAACTTTAATTGATATAACATGTTATAATTTATGAGAAATAATTACTAAATTATAACGTATGGCTTTTTATATTAATAATTCTTGTGCAGTTTTAATCGGAGAAGAAAGTTGAATTTTATCCATATTGTAAATTATAAAATACGATGTGTGTATCTATATATAATACACATAATAGGAAGATATAGTTAAGAAAGTATCTATTTATTCAGTTTGTTTTTGCAACAAAACAAGTTTTGACATTATAAATAAGTAATTTTATCCACATTCTTTATGAGTAAACTGAATTAATACTTTATAACAAGCTCCATGTAAAAATTTTATTTGAAAAACTGTGTAGATTTGGGGAAAATACAATAAACTATATGAGTGATTTTCTCTTAATTATATTTAATCTAATAATAACTATTTTATTTGAAAAAAAACGAATAACCGAATAAAACTAATTGAAAAACGAGTAAAAAATTCAAAACGAAATTAAAAAAAATGATTTCTCATAAATAGAAAGCATTTTTTTATTTTAATAATTAAATATTTAAATATAAAATAATCCTGTACTAGGGAAAAGTAGATGAATAAATTAAAATAGATTTTAAAATATCTAGTTTTTAATCCTAGAAATTTGGCATTTTTAAATGCCGAGATGGCATTTAATAAAAATCGGTTTTCCACAACACGTACCTGTCATCCAATTACGTTTTATATCATAAAAGTTCTGGCATCATCCTTTACATATTTTCTGTCATCTTTCTCAGAACTTGAGTTTTAAAATGCCAGTGCTGTTTATTAAAAGATGGTTGCCTATACATAACTATAAAACTAATCAGAATGTATCTCCGAATCTTAAATATATTTATATTCATGAAATGTTAACGTTAAAGCTATAAATTGTCAAATATATTTTATTCTTTTAAAGTATAAAAGTTATATCAGTATAAAAATGGTAGATATTATTCAATTTTTTCTTATAAATAATAAAGAAAGGAACAATGTGCTATATCGGATAACGTTCATAGTAAACCTTAAATCTCTTTCTCCATTGTAACAAATATTAATGATATCTAGTGATGGCAATTAAAATTTTCCACTCTGTGGCATCTCTTCCATTCATTTTATATACATTTGTGAGTGTATAACACCCGTAATTTTTCAGAAAATAAAAGCAGGATCTTCAATATTTGGAAACAGCTTCAGTTTGTTCATAAGAATTGCAATCATAAAAATGATAAATATAATAAAGATTTAGAATTTTTTGTGAGTTTTATAATTTTCAAAAATAATGATTTAAGATTAAACTGTCATTATTTATATAAATTTTCTATTTGATGTATGTCAATGGCATAAATTGAACAGAAAATATAGAAGAAGATTTAAGCTGGTATGATTCCATTCAGATCAAATATGTTTTCTACAGAATATCAAATATCGCATAATTTTAAAATTTTTTCATATTAAACAAAAATTGATGATATTTTTGAAATTTAAAATCTAAAGTAAAGATTGTGAGGCGTTATGAGGTTGCTTAATTTTTGTTTTAAATAACAATATTATATAACCATTCTTTAAGAATTCTTTTAACTCCTAATTCCAAAAATATTGTACATTTTTATTCTAAAAACAAATTCTTTATTTTGTATTATTTTCTAGCATATTAACTAAGAAACGGACCATTCTAGAAATCACAATTAATCGCCCATACTCGTAGTAACGTTTTCTGATATGTAAAGTTTGAATCAACAAACCCAATTGGATTCCAATGTAAAAGTATGGAAGAGTTGGATCAGAATCGATCCCGGCTTCCTCATATAAAAATGACAGATGCCTTAATATACCGTACTGCCAATTACAATACAGTACTTAAAAATTCAACTTTGAAAGAAAAGTTATTCTTAAAAATATTAAACACATCTTATATTCACTTAAAATATTTAAATAAGTAAATAATCTTGAAAACTGATAGAAATATTTTAGCTGTTTATTACAGTCATTAAGTCTTAAATTTTTAGATTATTTATCTTTTAAATTTTCGACCCTTAGAAAGTTTTACGTGGTTTAAATTTTTTCAAATAATAACATGCCATTTTAAACAGCTGTTCATGTTGATTCCAAAAATGATTTCATATCTAAATTTGGACTACAATATTTCCTTCAAATTTGTGAACTTTAAAAGTCGTAAAAATATAAAGCAAGTTTCATGTTTGCTTAAACGGAGAAATTGTGCGCCAAAAATATTTGATCACACATTTGCATAATAATCTGACGATGATTTTAAGTAAATCAGTATTATTTGTGTCCAGTAAAAGTCTTATTATTAGTTTGTTGGGTAAATAGTGTCTTTATGTGTTGTTATCGTGAACCTTTAGTTCTCTGGTAGTTCGTTAACTCTGTTAGCTTTGATGCAGTTAATGAACTTTGATTATTCTTGTTTTGCTTATTTACTACTCTCTCTGTGATGAGAATTGAAATGATTGCAATTTATCTTGACATCGAAGTTCTTATTGCAATAATTCAAAAAAAGAAAATACGGATGAATATCATATTCTGATAGTGATATTTATTTAAAATATTTTAAAATTCTAACTTGCATGATTGGTTAATATTCTTTCAAGCAAGTAACAGTAATCGAAACGGCTTACTCTCTAGAGATGAGAATTTAATATACTAAGCAGTTCCATCTTGCAGCGAGAATCTCTATTTAAACTTTATCAAATATTGCCGAAAATTTAAATTTACTTATACTATTGATAGTCATGAACACGACTATAAATATCGTTAATGCCAACTTCGAAAAAAGTTTAGTAATTAGCCATTTTAATCATATCCAGATTTAAATCAATGACATCAAGGTATGAAGATAAATTGTTTCCATACAGAAAAAGTCATGATGTACATAAAAAACCGTTTTACATATCGTACTGTCTCAGGATGGATAAATTTTGCATAACAAAAAGCCATAATGAAAAATATACGAGGGAAACTGAATAAAAACTTTAATGATACTTCTCTTAGATGAGCCTATTGAGAATGCAGTCATACAAATTAATGCCAAATAATCATTTATTAATAATAGATGTCATATTGTAAGTCTATAATTTGAATGAAGCCTTTTTTTTTCTGACAAAATTTCCACTTTCTCCAGTTTGATTCGCAATAAAATAATTTAACATAAATTTATTAAAAAATTATCATCTGCAATGAGTATATTCTATCTAATAATATTCAGAAATAGTTAATTTTAAAATTGAAAGTGAAAAATTTATTCCATCTTTACTATCTAATTAAAACAGCATTCATCGTCATGAAAATTTAATCTTTGAATATCGTATATCGATATATGGCATAATGTACTGGAACCTTTCCTAAAAAAATAATTAATGGGAGTCCAACTTTTCATTTGCAGTATTTAACACTTCATTTAGTTAGGTGGTGTTTCCAACAATTAAACTAGAATTGATTCATTATAACTTTTGTTATATTTTATAAAAGAAAATATACTTTTAAATAGCAAAAATATTTTTCTTTAAAATGAGATTTAAATATAATATTCATGAAGGATTACTAAATTATATAAGCAATTAAATTTGGAAAATAAAATTTTATTTCTTCTCTGTCTGTCTTTAATCAACATGCAGTTTTAATTAAATTTTCTTATTTCGTTTTCCCAATGAAATTAAGCATCTAAGAAAGAAACATGTAAAGGTGAACATCTGGAAAAAGAGCACATAGGAACAATTACCAAAAGTGTTGTACATCCGCCTAATTAATTCCATAGGAGGAAAGTTGATCTACTCTTGTTACTAGTTAAATGATTGACAATAAAGACTCTCCTCTTTTCTCTTGAGGAATTTTAAATTTATTAAAATGTTGCTCGTTTCTTAATTTTATTATAAATTATTTTATTAAAAGTTTTTAATTTATAGAATTTGTTCTTTTAAATTGTTTATTTCTTTTTTTAAAAAAATGAGTTAGAAATATAAAATATTTAAAAAAGAATCAATTTTTTGTCTATTATAGAAAGATCTCAAGAGATTGCACATTGATATTTCAATCATCTTCAATTTTTATAAAATTTTAATTTTATTTTAATCAAGATTTATCTATACGATGCTTATTAAAAAAATAAATAAATATCGAATAAATAAATTTTGTTTAAACTTAATCAAAACAAGATATTATGCAATTCATTTGAAGAGTTCTTAATGTAGTTTTTATTAAATTTACTCTGATTGCACTTATAATGCATTTCTTCATTACTAATTAGTAGTTTATTATGAACATACACTTTATATATCAAAGAAGTACTATATTTAAAAGAAAAAAAAATCATTAAAAGATAATATTTAATTGTAAACAGAAGAGTATTTTTTTCTTGAATTAATAAGGATACACATCAAAAGATTAATTTTTCCAGACAGATGACTTATTGAACAGGATTATATCCCTTAAAATAACAATAGAATAATGAAAGAGAATATAATCACTGTAAACATTTTTGAATCTAAAAAGAAGAAAAGGAAGTTATAATTTAATATACTTGGCATAAAAATGTCTAATAAACTCTCCCTCCTTTTCTTGTTTGCAGTGTTGTGCAGAGTGCATCACATTTTCATTAAGCAAGGAATGGAAAATCGTCTCAGCGGTCGTATCAAAGCAGGATACGTGTGCAGGTAATGGAAGGCCAGATAGTCCCGTAATGATAGTGGAAAGTAGTGGAAATTGGTGCCGCTATTGCTGTGCCAACCGTTCAAGTATCAGGAAATGTTTGTTGTTAGCGGTTGCTCTCAGCATTGCTTCTCTCTTTGTGTTCTCTTATTATATCTCCAGATTTCAGTTACACAAGTAAGTGAACAGTCTGTTTATAATTTATTCGTAAATAAATTTATTTATGTTTTATGTATTTGATACACATGCATTCAAAATTCTATTTTGATTTATTATTAAAGCTTTTAAAATTTAATAATAATAAAAAAAAATATCTATCCACGACTAACATACATATAAAGCTTGCTTTTAATGCAAATTCGTTCTGTATATATGAGATGGGAATACATTAAAATAAGTTACACAATATACCAATAATCTTTAAACCGATATATATATATATATAATGAGAAATTTCAAAAATATGCGATCGAATGATGATGGATGATCTCTGATGCTGTGACATCTCCAGAACTGCAGATAAGACAGATGTCATCAGGTGCCTAGACAAGCTGGACATGCTTATCTCACAGTTCGATTGTCACCTGTCAGTGCTGTCATCTTATTCCTTTGCCTCCGAGTTTCTTAGATGTGCAGGTTAGAAATATTCACTTGTTAAATTTTTTTGAATGAATTTTATTTTTAACATTTTTTTTTATATAAAGTTTCACTAGGAATGGCGCCGTGTACAAAAGATTGAAAATATTTAATTACTTTCTGTTTGACTTGTCAACATAATTTACTCTTCTCTATTTGTGTAACTTCTCCCAATGAGTTAATTGATTTACTCTAAATCGTTCTGTTATTTGAAATATTTATAGACGAAATTGCTTATCGTTTTATAAGAATTAATATTAAGGGAAAGGAAAATAGAGAGAGAGAGAAACAGAACTGAATTTAATATTTAATAATTAAAACTTTGATTTTCATTTAAATTGGTAATTTAAATCGTTGAATACTAATATTTCATATTATATATTTAGAAAGAGAAGAGATTAAATCCGTTCTGCTCGACTTTGATTCAAATTAGAATCATTATAATGATAATTCTGAATAGTAAGAGCAACTGGACAAATACTTAATCGGAATATTAAAGAAATAAAATATTTATGGTTCACTCCGGATCATTATTTGTTTTAATGATCCCACTTTGTCGAATTTCTCTCGTTTTCATTTTATCTGAGCTTAATAATTTTACATAGAAGTATAAATATAACTAGTTGGATTTAAATTTAACAACGTTTAGCACTCTTCTTCCCATTTAAACAACATAAATTTGATTTTATCAATTTAAACAAATGTCTAACAAATTTACTTGCCTGTTAATGCTGAAATTTATGTATAAATTATATATATATATTTTTTTTCTTTAGAAATTAAGAAATCTGCTTAAAACATAATACTATATTGAACTATTAAATTTAAAGAATAATGCCTCTGTTCTTTACAGATCCTATTAACTCAGTAAATTAGAGTTTTATATCACGGTTTAAGCCAACAGGTTAAGTTTTTTTCTAAGAGAATTTTTCAATTTGATAAAAATACTAAAAGTAAAGGTCTTTATCGCGAACAGATGCTTCCGTTTTATCAGTTAACTTACTAAGTTAAGATATATCCGATGATCTAACCGGATATCAAATTGGTATCAGTTACAGATCTTTGTTATCCGAAGAACTATCAGACAGAAAATCCAAATTACTTTTCGTAAGAGTAGTATAATTTCCGAAAATTGATTTTACACTTCATTGTACACGAAGAAAAGACTTCAGCTCTCACAATGATTGAATTGATTTTAAACTAATCTCAGCTTCACTGAATTAAAGCCTTAGAGACAAATCCTTCGAAATAAATAATTGATGATAACTTTTTGTAAAAAGAAAAAGATATTCACTGTATAGCTTGTTTGCTTTGTTTCAGTTCCAAAACCGGCATGAGAACTGCTACCTTCAAATGTCATTCCAATCCAGAAGCAGAAAAAGGTGTTCCTGCCCATTTAGGATTAGCTAGCGCTAACTTGAAACTCGATCCTCGAGTTTTGGTCTTTGTTGAAACTCAATATTCTCAACTTGGAAGGCAGATCTGCGAAATTCTAGAAGCCAGTAGGATTAGGTGAGTCCTTTCTATCTTTATCTAGGTTTAAATTATAATTATAATTTTTTTTTTGTTGTTGAAAAATTGTAAAAAAAGATTAAAATTTTGTACTTATAATACGTTTACAATATATATTTTTAAAAAGAGATGAAATAAAAGTCGACAAAATGGCAAAGAAATTTGGTTTGACACTAAAATATATATTCTGTAAAACTAATCATAAAATTAGTTAAAAATTAATACAGTAATAATCTTATTATAAACGTGACAAATAGTTAACTTGATCAAAAATGCATGAGAGATGAAAAATGAATTAAATTAAAGAAAAAATGGAAACGACTTGATAAAATCTAGTGTAATTCTACCATAATCTCATCATTTGAGCTTCTTATTTATGGATAAATACAGTTATTTCTTTAAGAGTAACTGTGAGTTAATAAGTGCAGAAAAAAAAAAAAAACTTAAAGAAAGAGATAAAATAAGGAATTCGTTCTGTAGTCATAATTAGAAAGAAAGAATAAAAAAGAAGTTGATGACTTGATTACTTCATATTTAAAATTTTTAGTGTCATTGACTGGATTATTTGCCTTGTGTGATATTTCGTGATGTGTATATATCATGAATAATTTTACAGAGTTAATTTTGAAAAAAATAAATAAATAAATGAAGTGAAAGAAATTTCAATTTGATAAAACAAAACGTAATTTTAGAAAAATATAAAATAGAATAACTTAAATTTGGATATGTCGAAGCTACTGTGAATTAAAACGTAATGATAATAAACTAAACTAAATTTTTAGAAACTTTAAAAGACAGTAAAACTGAAACAAATAAATTAAGAATGAATGAAATAATAAAAGAAAGAGAATAAATAAACTTTGAAATTTTAATAATTTAACAAATTAAATTTTTAAAAAGTCAAGAAAAACAAGATATAATATGCGATTTACTTACTAAGTGAATTAATGATTTCAAAACTTTTAATCCGGTAATTTTTCAGGAAGGAATTTAATTTTTTATTAGAAGATGAATAAAAGTTTTAAATGACATTTAAATTATATAGCGTAGAAGATTTGTTCGTATCTTGAATTATTTATTAATGATTACATTCTAGCCTATCGTTCCTTATTTTTCATTTTTAATATCAATATTTAACAAAATAATATGTGCTAAACGAGAAAATTATTTCTCATAAACACCGTAAACGACCGAGAATAATTAACAGTTTAAAAGGAAAATAATTTAAAGAGAACCGCCGTGGGATAAAATATATCAAAAGAAGCGCAACATAATTAATATTTCAGTCAGAATTCAGTTTCAAAATATTTCAGCATGATGTTCTTCAACATGGTAAAATATTTAAAAGTAAAATCTAAAGATATATCCCTCAAATGAAATGATTTTTAAAAGAACGGATTGACTTTTAAATAGTCGTCCATCAGTTTTGGTTTCGTAAAGTCTTTCTAACCTTCGAAACGTGACCTTTTAGAAGTGAAAAGCAGTTTTCTCTGGAGCTAAAACAGGAGACATACAATAGTTCTCGATGCATACTCCAAAGTCGGCAATACATAACAGCGGAAAGGGAAGAGGCATTAAGGAGATGAAAGTGGAATTCTATGTCACTCCACATACTTGTTTTTTTATTTCTTTCTTTTCGTCGATATAGTCGACTTTTTAAATCTCGGAACGATTCGTGTTTTCGCAGTTTTCTAAAAAAAAAGTATTAAAAATATTCCTAGTAGATTTAATACTTTAGAAATAAATGATATCGTCCGCTGACTGTTCTGCCAATGTTTAAGAGATTCGTCTCCGAGAATGAATAATATCCAGATAGTCTCTATTTGATAAATTGCTATTCTGCTACCATTCACTTCTATTTAAATAGTTTAGTCATATTTGGAGAAAATGGAATACATTTCAGAATAGTTCCACGATTTTTTATACACTTGTTTTTCTCCTGTTGAAATTTTTTCTTCCCTTCTGTTCCCCTTACTTTTGGTAGAATGGTGCCATTTAATCTCTATGCGCAGTCATTCTTTACATTTCCCCAAAATTGTAAGTTATGAAAGTAAAAAAAAAATGAAGAAATTTTTCTATTTTAACTTCGCCAATATATAAAATGGTACTATTCTTTTAAGAAAGTAGATTAATGATAGAAAAGGAAAGTGCTTAACGCCATCTGTTGATAGTTTGCATAACAAAATCAGAACTTTTTAAACATTTTTATAATTTAACTCGACGAAGAAATGATTTACCTCTTGTTTATCGATACATATGTTATCGCTTATACTTTGATCAGTATATATATATTTTTTTCTAGTATTTACTTAATAAGCAAATTTTGAATTTCCTGTTAATTATTACAGTTATAGGAAATGCATCTCTTTTAATTAATTTTTTTTTTTTCCTTCTGCTTACTTTTTAAAATTTTAGGTTTAAAATGGAGATTGCCGGGAAGAGTTTACCGCTTTTAACCAATTTAGATAAAGGAAAATTCGCAGTTATTGTTTTTGAAAATCTAGATAAATATTTAAATATGAATAAATGGAACAGAGAACTTTTGGATAAATATTGCAGAGAATATAATGTTGGAATTGTTGGATTTATGAAGAGTAGCGAGGACAGTTTGGTTGGATCGCAACTGAAAGGTAAGGTTTCCTTTCAGCATTAATCTTGTTATATTGATCTCATCATCAAATGCATGAATTCTGCTTTCCCTTCCTTTTCAAGTGGATATATATGGATTCGATATAAAATTCCACATATCTAGAAAAGGATTCTGAGTTAAATTGTAAATTAGCTGAATGTTTATATTACCGGCAAAATGGGATAAACGACCATTTTATTCTTTTTAACCTCGTTTAAACGAACATTATATATATCACTGATATAAAAATCGAATATATTTTTTTACTTTAACTTAAATAAGAAAATATGACCTCGTCTCCTCCTCATTAGCATAATGTAACAGTAAATTAGTGCAAATTACAATTACTTGTTTACTCAGTAAATATAATTTGAATATTTGGGATAATTAAACGGAAGCGGATTTTTGAATAACTAAGAAAAACTGTAAATTTCGATCGAATGACGTTCCTGAAAATTTCAGTAAAAGAAAAAAATGCTAATAAATTAAAGTAAGTAGAAATGAATTGTCGATATATTCGTAAAAATGTTAGCAAATACAATAGAGATCGCTCACGTTTTGTTACTTTGCTACTATGTAATCAATTATAGTTAAGTAGCAGACAAACAAGAAGTTTTTATAATTTGATCGATGAGTCTGAATTTTCGACGAAAAATATTTAAAAACACCGTTTTAATAATATTAAAACGGGTTTTTTTTAATTAATATGATTTTTAACTGTGTTAGAACGAGACTCGTTACCCCCTGTAAAAGTTGTTTTTCTGCACGGCTTCGAAGCTATAATGATAAAGTTTAATATTAAAAAAAATTAATAATATATATAACTTCTGGCATTAAAATCATTGTAATGTTACTAACTAAATATTAATTCTATATATTATTTATAATCTGAATAATTATCAAGATTGTATAAATGGATAATTGTTTAGTTTATAAATGCAGTTCATAGAAATGATCTCTAGTATTATTTTGCAATTATCTATACTCATGCGATTTGTCACAGATATGTATGTCAGAGTCTGACGTTAGGGATTATGTTATCGTGCAGGATTTCCGATATACGTTCACACAAACTTAGCCCTACGAGATTGCCAACTAAATCCCAAGTCACAGCTGTTAAGACTGACGAGAGCGGGAGAAATAGCCTATGGGGATCTCCCAGGAGAAGACTGGACTGTGTTTCAATCTAACCATTCCACCTACGTCACTGTAGCCATGGCGAGAACTCAATCCTTTCACGTTGCCTTGTCTGTAGATGGGATTGGAGCTCCCATGCCTATTGTTGTGCAGGTAAACATTGTTCTCATTTTGTAATTTATACATATATAATTTATTAATTATTTCGGTTCTTTAAACGTAATGTGTATAATAAGTTAAATAATTTTTAAGTCGCCCATTACTTAATAGAAAAAATAATTAAATAATAATGAAAAAGATAATTTGATTCAAGAGAAAAATTAATTTTTAAGAAAACAACATTCGTCTGCGGAAGAAGAATTGCAGTTTTGCAAGAAACAATCCGAACGAAATAAATTTTCGTGGCACAAGTTATAAATTAAAAAAAAACGGAAAAAAAAGAGATAATCTGGTGTTATAAACTTCAACAGTTTACAAAATTATAAATTAAAAAAAAATGTAATGAGAGTAATAAATTTTAACAATGAAAAATCTTAAGGCTCTAATTTGTTATAATTATGTCTTTAAATTTTGTTATTAAAATCATTAATTATATTAATTTCCTTAAAATATATAAGCTTTAAACTAAGTATTTTTTTTTTCGAACAGGGTAATATATATAGATATATATATATTTATATCGAAATTATTTAACAACTTTCTGGAAGAGATTACGTGGAATTTAATGAAATATTTCTAATATAAGATGTATACAAAATTGATAAGAGTGGAACTTCTTTTACTGATTTTTAATTTTGCCAGATATTCTTTATCTGAAAAATTTCTCCTGCAGTTTCTAACATTCTTTTTATAAGAGCTTTACTGAAAAGTTATTAAAAAAAAGTCGAGACATTGAAGACAGAAAAAAAAGAGAATTTTCTTAAATATTTTATGATTATAAATAATGTCGAAAGAAGAGAGTTATTAAAAACAGTGTAATTATAATAACTGTTTTCTTTTCTTGTTTTGATTGCGAAATCTTTAATTATTGCAAATTAGAATTACTGAGAAAATATATCCGGCAATAAATTTTCCTTCTTTCTTCCACGCAACCGGCCTTCTTTTAGGACTATTGCACTATCTCAGAGCGACACTTCGTCACGTGATCGCATTTTAGTGTCCCGTTAAGTCACGTGAAGTCATCTCTGGTCGGAGAGAGATAGCGTTTAATGGTGAGACATTCTTGGCTTTATCATAGCACTAGACACTCTTCTTGTTTAATCGCCCCTGCACATTCTTTTTCTTGCTACTTGGCTAATCGTTTTCCTGTAATGAAAAGCCCGAATTTTGACAGTTTTCCGTTTCCTTTAGTTTTTATTTTACAGTATTCTGCTTTAGTTTTTCTTTAGAAACGCAATTGTGAAAATACGTGCAATGTTAGACTACGTTTGAATTTTAAAATGCTGATTGACAGGAATGTGCCAAGACGTGCTTCTGAAAAATTGGTATCTGCAACAGGAAAATTTCTGAAAGTGTTCTTGCGTGAAATTTTTAAAAGATTAGATTCGCTTTTTTGAGATATATTTGAACGTTTTTGAATAGGAAATGATCTTCGCATACCAAAATAAAATTTTGTGATGCTACTGCATTTAATAAACCAATTTCTGAATGTTTTAATTTCTCTCTTTCTCTCTCTCTCTCTCTCTCTCTATATATATATATATATATATACATATAATTTTGTTTTTATGTTCAACATTTCG
Source organism: Androctonus mauritanicus (assembly GCA_011317285.2). Taxonomy (NCBI): domain Eukaryota; kingdom Metazoa; phylum Arthropoda; class Arachnida; order Scorpiones; family Buthidae; genus Androctonus; species Androctonus mauritanicus. Next base: position 19,989 of record WUQG02044524.1, read on the forward strand.
AAAACAAGCAAGCAATAAACGATTTATTCAAATTAGTTTTACGTTCTATAAAAACAAAAGTGTTTTTTTTTTTTTTTTGTTTTTAAACAAGAACTGGATCTACTTTTCCACTTTAAAATCGCTCACTAAAAGTACAATGTTTCTATATTTTAAAGTAAAAAATGAATGCAATAAAAACTGCAATAAAACTTCCAAACTAAAATATGTTTTCGAAATTTATGATGGGTCGCAGGTGCACCTACATAACATAGTAAAATTCTCCATAGAGTGACCGGTAGAACAGTTTTATCATATTATAAAGCATTACACACGCTAATTTTGTTGGCGAAATAACATTTTGGATCTTTATTCAGTTAAACTACCGTTTCAAATTTTATTAATTTATACCGTAGTAATATTCAAAAATCCTTGTAAACTTGGCCATATAACTTAATTTTTATTTTATAATTGTTTAATATAATAACAGTTATTACGTACGTACTGTTAATATCGTCAGTTTAAATCGGATTTAATTTGGTTTAGTAGTGTAGCTGGTTGGTTTACTTATGTAGTGCAGCAGTTAATCCTATAACAGTTCTATGTGCAGTGCTACTTTATTAATGATAAATTATTATTAATAAAAAGTAAGTAACGTTATTAAGATCACTCGTAAATCTTTCAATAAAGCAATCTGTTATTATAGACTGATAAATAAATTTATTCTAATTCGTTTGATAAATCATTTAAACGTATAATTAAATTATATTAAAAATTACGCTATACGTTTCTAAGTTTAATAGCAACATTTTGATGTTTAATTAATAAAAATTCCTTGATTTTCTCTTGCATAAATGGATGATATTGCGGTTTCAATCTTCATTTTTTCAGATATCTAAATGCTCTAAAGGTAGTTTTCGATTTTCTTGGATTTACATTTTCTAGCGCTATAAGAAAAGCAAAATTGGAAAAGAAAAATCTTTATAAAATCTTAAAATTCTAGCTTCGGAAAAGAGAGAGAGAGAAAAAAAAAAAAAAGTCAAATTTTGTTTTATTTTTCCATCCGGAATTATCTTTTTTATTTAGTCACTTTATCTTTTTTAAAAAAGTCACACATAGCTACTTAAAATATATAATAATAAAAATTTATGTGGAAAATAATTCAAATTTGATGTACGAGCGGAAGTCATACTTTACTTCCATTCAGGATATTCCTCGTATTTCATAACTCGATACTTCCCACTAAATAAAGGTCTTCTAATAAAATTTGTTGAGGATGATCGTCATACATCATCTTCCTTCGTTTCTTTTTTTTGCCTATCATTAACCAAAGTTTAACATCCAACCCTCCATAATTATTGATAATGCAGGTCGTAGACGGTCTTCAAATAGCTAATGATCAAGAATTTTTAATTAAAATTTTATTCTACTTAAAATTCAAAAAAAGAAAATACTCTTAGAATTTAATTTTAATTTTTGTAAACAAGTCCACATTTCATAAACAAGCGATTCCCGGGATTTTTGAAATATATTAGAATTTTTTTTTTTTTAAATTTTTATACTTGCGCTTTACAGAATATTGATTTTTATAGCAGATCAATTTATACAGAATTTTAATAAAGTTCTTTCAGAATTTTTTTTTTTTTTTTGCTTTAAAAAAATTAAATTCATTTTGAAAAAGTTTATTCAAAGTTGACTAAAAGTTTTCGACTCATTAGACTGTAAATGGGAGATAATATTCAAGTTTAGACGTCGATAAAAGTTCCGAAATGCGCATTTTTTATTATAACATCGCCATTTTGATAAAATTTATAATAAAGAAAAGATTACGAATGAATTTATTTTTTTATAAATTTTCTATTATAACTATTCATAAAAATTTATTTGAAATAATTCAGAACTAAAATAAATATTTAAACTTAAAATATTCTGAAAAAAAATGATTTTTTTAAATCTTTTGAATAGTAAAAATTATATAAATTTATTTGTAACTGCTCAAAACTGTTACTTGTTGCTATAATTGTATAGTACAAACCTTTGTTTGAGAGGCATACAGAAAAAATAGAATATATGTCAATTTAGAAAACTTGATTAGCCGCCATTTTAACTAGTAAACTTCCTACTTATTACCTTTGTTTATAGAACATTGAACGTCTCAAATTGTTCACCAGATATTTCTTGGAGAGATTGACAGTACGTTGAAATCTTTCAAAAACTTCAAAAGTGTTTGAAAGAGTTCAAAGTAGAGTATCGCTTAAAAAATCTTGTTGACGCTGGACTCTAATCTATTATACTACATTTATCAAAAACATTTTAATAGCTTTTACTATAGAGCGAATTTACCCAATGTTTCTTTTCTTTTGTTTTAATTATGATCAAAAAATTAACATAAATTAAAATTAAAGAATCAATCGATATTTACTTCAGTTACGTATGTCGTGCCATCTGTTAACGATTTATATAACTATTAGAAATAATTAAAAAATTTTAATTATAAATTACAATTTTAATTTCGACAGTTAAATTATACAGTACGTGTTTATATAAATCAGAAAAACTGTTAGAAGAGTAAAATTAAATTCAGTAAAAATATTCTGACATTGGACGCTTTATCAGTTTATATATTTTTTTTTCTATCAGTTTATCTATAAACAACTTTTATAGATTTAATATATATTTTACGAGTCTGTATAAAATTAAACAATAAAAAGTTTCTCACAATATTAGAAAACGTTACTTTTTCCAATATGAGGTTTTTCTTTTTATTGATGCAAGTTTCTAGTTTCCAACTTGGCCAATGTTCACTTTCTTCTTCTTTCATTTCGGATTCTGTTGTCAGAAAAGGATACCTTCAGCCACAATTGACAAGGTGGAAGTTTCCCTTTTGTCCCCTTCGACGACAATAGCTTGTGACATATGTTTCACACACTAACACATGTTGTCAGTACTCGCTTGTAGTTGGTATTTTTCCACCGACTTTTCATTTCTTTTGGGTCTTTTGTCGTGTTTCTGAAATCCGATTACATCTTTCAGCATCCAAATACCAAAGTGATGGTTGTTCTGGATGTGTAGCTATAGTAACGTATCTCGCTGCTACGCATCACTCTACAACTAGAAAACTAAAATATACGTGAGCATATTTTAAATATATAAAAAAATGTATATTTATTAAAATAGTGTTTTGTTAATACTTTGAAACTATTTTATTCAAATCAAATAGTTGAATTTTTGGTAGAAAGTTTAGAAGGTCGTAACAACGAATCACTCAATTCGATTTTAATGAAATTATTGTGAAACTGTTCAAAGGTTAATTATTTTAAAACGACCTGATTTAGGATTGAAAAGATTCTTATACTTCGTGTTACTAAATAAAGGCAATAACTAGGAAAATAATTATTTTTTAATGCTTATATAAATTGTTATAAAATTTAACTATTGCAGTTATATGAAACAGATATACGGGAGCTGAGAACTAAAAAAAGGATTATCTCGTAGTAGGATAATTTTAAAATGAAAACCTTTTCTATTTTATTTTACAAATCAGAAAGGATCATCGTTTTTTATTCATAAAATTAGAGAAAAACTTGAATTTTTGCTTTCACTTTTATAGCAAAGTTTCGGCGCTTTTATTAAAATGTCATTGCAAAACTTTTACATTAATTCGCTCCGTATCACTTCAGAGTAAAGGGAAAACGTCAATCAAGAGTTGAGAGGAAAGCTTTTAATAAAACTTACATCTCTCCTTCCCCCTCTTTCCTCTGGATTGATAGCTTCAAACTTTGATAAATTTCCCAACCGATTTTACCGAAATTTTTAGCTTTTGAATTTATCCACAGCATAAAAAGTATTTATTTCACTTTCTCTTGTGTTCTCCGTTTTCTTACTTTCCCTTTTGCATGCAGACAACGTATGATGACTACACTTTGTTGCTATGATCATTCCTACGCATGCTAATGTCGTTTTAAAAATGCAATTGCGATTCCTTTATGCAATAAGCAAAAGAGAATCTTTTTTTTATTATTACGTTCTGACTTAAAAGTGGAAAGAGATCAATCTTTTTTGGCAGGTGTTTTCTTCTTTTATTCGGATGTTAAAGTTTACTTATCCAATATTTATCTTATTTTTTATAAATACGAGAATTTCTTAACGTATTTTAATTTATAATTAATTATTATTCATAATATTTTTTATACAACTTATTCGATAGGAATCTAATTTTGTAAGCAATACGAAACGATCTATATGCATGCCATAAAAGAAAGTTTAACGAAACAGAATATTTTCAATAAAAAAAAACGCGAAAACATATAAAATATTGCATGATTCAAGATATTCATCTGTAAAAAATTAATTTCAATAGCTATCTACTTATCATTAATCTGTATGAAAAGGAAAAATAATTGAAATGATCAATATATTCTTAAAAGTTTTTCTGCATCATATGAAAATGCAGTAATAATATAATTCTAGCATCTGTAATTATAGTTATCTATAATTCTTGGTTCATTCCAAATTAATCAAATATATTATGGATTAATAATTTATAACCTATTCTCGTTGCATGACAGCCACTAATGCGCTAAATTTAAGGGTAGTTTAATTTTAAAAAAATGACCTGATATTGTATTGAATTTAGAAATTTAATGCATTTTAAAAATCTTTCTCGTCGATTTTTTTTTTTCCAGAATACATTCGCAAATTTTTTCATTTATATTTTAATTATAATCTATATAATTATATAGAATTTGGAACCATAATTAAATCATTAAATTGTCACATTGTACTGAAGTACACATTAATGATGCTCAAAATCGCGTTTTGAAGGGTTCTTCTCATCAAGAGTCTTTTCGTCACAGGATAGAAGGAAAAACGACTTCAGCTTTTCTATTGATTTTTAGTATCTTTTTTGAATTATTAACGAGAAATGTAGCTTGAAGTAAGGAAAAATAAAAAAAATCTTTCACATCCAAACTTTCCAGTAATAAAAGCGCCAGAATCATATTAAAAGATCTAAAATCATATTTATAACTTAATAAAGATGATAAGACGATTTTTGAAGTCGTAAAACAAATATCAATTAAAAATTCTTTCTTTTCTTTTCCAGGATATTGGCCTCTACGATGGAATTCAGAGAACGATTTTTGGTAACAGTTTTAAATTTTGGCTCCATAAACTTCTTTTTCTAGATGCAATTTCTTATCTTTCTCACGGTAAACTCAGTTTGCCTCTGCAAAGGTATCTTCTTATCGATATAGATGACATTTTCGTCGGAGAAAGATCGACGAGGATGAAACCAGCAGATGTACTTGTAAGTTTATCTTTTATTATTGTATTCCAAATGTCACTCGAATATCATTCTAAAATTTAAAAATCTAAACTTATATACTCTAGTATCAGTTTAATGCTAGAGCTTAAACTTTTTATATAAGCTAAGAACGAAACGAAATCCGACTCACGATATTAAATTGAGAAAATATATCTTCGTCTAAATTTTATATACTGTATCTAATAGTTAATAGTTTTCGTTGTTATATAATCTTGCGTTATGAACCATGATAAGATAAAAGGAACAAACGTGCAGGATAACAAACGTTTCCGTTCGGATTTTAACCTCTATAAAGGAAGTCCGTTGCATGTCGGGAGAAATCCGGCCATCAAGCTAGTTCTACCTCTTTTAGGATAAATGGAGGAAGTAGAAAATTAATGAGAACGTATTTATGAAAAAATAAATTACTTCGTTGAAATTTTAATTCAGTGAAATGCGGAATTGCTCTTTTTATTCCATAGTTATCTATAATTTTTGCTTCATTCAGTCTTTATCAATATATATCACGAAACGATAACTTATAACTTTGCCATCATAAACGAAGTTTGAATAAAATAACATAAAATTTCCGCAAGTAAAAGATATTATAATTTTCTTATATAATTAAATGTAAAAATAAATTATTTTCCTTATTATTATTTCATTTTAAATCATAAATATTTTATTGGTGTTTTGATTATGAAATTTCACTTTGAGGAATATTTTAAAAACGATATTCAGTAAATGTATTGATGCAGATATATTTTGTTACATTGAAATCCTGTTTCACTCTATCCAGTTGCCAACAGGGAAGAAGGAAAGAGCAACAAGAATTTTAAGAGTTCCTTCATAAAGGAGAGAGAGTCAACTTTACTTTTTAATAACCTTACCTTTAAAACCTGTTGGCGGTTTACGACCAATTATCAACGGGAATAACGACACAACCGGAAAAAAAGGCAGTTGATTGGGTCTAACGATTTGTGAAAGCCAAACAGTTCCCTGGGCTCGACCAATATTGGGATTTGGAATACTTCCTCTACATTTAACCAAAAGCTAGACAAAGGAAAATTCCAACAGAGCAGGACCTATTTCCTCCCAAGTTAACAATGCGTGAATGATTAATAGAATCCTTTCGACTATGGTTGTCGTCTTGCTTCCGCTAAATGCGATAAAATGTCTTTCCCTCTTTACCGGATGCTGCAAAGAGATTGAGAGCGTGCCGTAGGATCAATGTGTCGTGATCTTGCACTTTATTGGATCTTTTAAAAGGATAAAAGATTTATTTTTTATTCTGACGTAAGCGATTTACTTGTGGATATCCTTTTTTTTTTTTTTTTTTTTTTGCGCTAAATGATCGTTATGAAAAAATGATAATTAAATTTGCAAAGTAAATTAATATTGCTCCTTAAATGAAAATTCTTCATTAGCATAATAAACAAATCATTTTTCAAAGCCAACTTGGCAATTCTAAATTTACTAGCACGGAGATGGATTTAATTTTGAAGTTCTCTGTTGAGATATTTATGATGATGCAAGATTTTTCAAAAGGAAAATGGATTATATTAACATTTATTATATATTATTTGGTTATTTTTATTCAGAAGAGTTTATTTGACAGAAGGAGAAGTATGTGGAAAATTCTAAGAAAAATTAAAATTTCTGTTAAGACAATCTTTGAACTGACGTTTATTCTTTATAAAGTTACATATGAACAAAGATGTTTCGAGAATGTTAAAATTATTACGTTTCTTGTTCATCGGAAAGAATACTACTATCAATGTTGTTTATATTTAACATGCATTAGAGGACTTAAAAATATCTTTCTAAACTGAGAACTTTTATTTGTATTACGGCAAGTTTATTTTTAAATAGACATTAATTTTACACTACAGAAAATTCTTTGAAAAAATTTTAGAAAAGTTTTAAATTTCCAACTACAGTATTCTTATACCGTTTAACTTTGCTAATGGTCGAAGCGATTCAACAGCAAGTTAAAAATTAGAAGAAACTTCAGCCATGTGGAATTTAGTTATTACCTTTTAAGCTATTCTCCTCGTATTTCCTCATTTAAAAATTTTATATTGAATACTTTGTAAACTTTTGAAAATTAAAGAAACTGGAATACTTTAGAAAGTAAAATGTTGGTTAGTGTTCATTTTCATAATTATCTCGTTAAAAATAAAATATTTTATAGTTAAATTATTTTTTCATTTGTAATATTTTGTCTTAGACTTTAAGGAATTTTTATTTGAGATAGAAAGGCAAATGTCTTTATTTTATTTTCTGTTCGGTAAATTTAAACAGGGTCCATTAATTTAGTAAATTTATAATAACGGAAACTAATCTAAAAAATATTTTATCGAAAATATTATAAGCTTCTTTCAGAAATTTTATAATTCTTTATAAAAATAAAATAAAAATTGAAAGTTATTTTTTCATTAGGATTTCTTTGATATAATCTCTCAAATAAATTATTTTAGACAAGACTATATTTTTCCCCGTTTTTAAATAGAAACAGTTCTCATAAAACGAAAAGAAACATTAGAATGCTTTTATATTATGAGGAAAAAAAAAACCAATCCTTTTTTATTATAGAAAAAGGTCAGAACCAATTCCTTATCACAGAAAAGTGGAAGGTTTTAAAGAAATAATCGAACTTCCTCGCATTTTTATACAGGATTAAAAACTTGATCTTCAATTAATTTAAAGGGTTTAAAATTTCCAAGAAAGCATTTGATATATTGACATAATTTTCAAATTTAACTTAAGCTCTTAGTGTTAATTTATTATTTATTCTGTAATATAGAAAGCACTTAAGTAATTCTTTTAAGTAATTTTTTTCAAAGAATTAATATTTTTAAGCAATAAGTTTCTTCCAGGAATTAATTAAAGTATATGTATGGGTGTATATTTACGCTATTTTAATTTTTAATGCTCCTCACGTTTTAATTTGGTAGGAGGAGGGGAAAAAAACGGGAAGAAGAAAAAAAAAGATCGATTTTTGAACACATAATCTTCTCTCTCTCTTTCCCTATACATTCATTATTGCCAATTTGTAAAATCGATTTGGTTGTTTGGCCTAATGTGCTGCATCTAATAGATTTGCTTGTAACCACAACTTGATGGAAATCGTCTTTAATGATCTTGTTAACATTGAATGTTTTTCATCATAATCGACTTTATTCCAGTAAAAGAGATTTATTAACTTTTTTTTTTTATTTTTCTGAAAAACCGAAGTATGGTTATAAAACTGAGCTAGAATGTTTTTAATTATTTTATCCTCATATAAGATATAATAATTGAATTTCAAGTTTCTTATTAAGCTTACATTTCTGTCGTCGATAAAGATGATCTAATTATTAACTGCGATGTTTTTACACAACACGAGATACTTTCTTTCCACAAAAATAGATTTAGTCATCATTCAGTTAATATATAAAGTGCAGCGAAATTAACGATTCGTTTTAAATGCATTCATTTAGAGAAAAATGTTTTAAAAGATAATTAACCAGATTATGTTGGATCAATGAACAAATATTGGAGCAGAGTACGGTTTTGCATATTTATATATTTTTATATTCTTAATTAGAAATTTCAAATTTTAAAATAAACATTTTGAAAATTGTTAGATTATAAACACATTTACAGTTGGAATCGATCGATTTTACAGATGGAGAGAATTGAAGTGGTGTGAAAACGTTGTTTATACTATTTTTACTTTTTTAATATTTCACACACGTAATAGAAATGCGTTTATATATAAATAAATTTAAAAGTTAAAGGTGAGAATAAAAAAAATATATTATTTAAAAAAAAAGCAAAGGCGTGAAACATATAAAGCATTCAACTGCTTACTCATATCATGTAACAGGCAGAAAATTACTTTTTCAAAGAACCAGAAAATCTGAAAAGTATTAAAACGTGAATCTTTACGTTATTTACGCCAGATTTAAACTTTATGCTACACAGAACGCAAACAGCAACCAAATTGACAAGTATAAATTCGTTTTTAACGAGCCGAGATGACAACGCTTTGTAAAGTACCGAATCGTGTGTCCAAAAGGAAGACATAGTCTATATACT